>VMRN01000050.1:524872-559888 GCA_010277015.1 Poeciliopsis turrubarensis
CCTTTCTTGAGAGATGGAGTGGGAAGGCGAAATAATACCTCTCAAATTGACCCATTTGGATGCTTCTCTGCCCTCAGGATGGGGGTGAGGAGGGCGTGGGGGGGGGGGGCTCGGCTTTTAATGTTTGATTGGCCTAATTTCCCCAACACATCATTAGTAGCCATCTTCAGCCCCCGATTCTTAATAACCTCTTTACGAGGCGAATGGATGCCGTTAAAAGTCTTTGTCTCTTCCATCCCTCTCCCCGGGTCCCGGAACCCTCCTCGTCCTCTTAATTAAGTCAGATGTTTCAAAATATGGTAATGGGCCCTGAACTTGTTTGAATTAAACAAGCGAGCGTCCATTGGACTCCTCGGCCATTTACATAATTTCATTATCGGGGCAAAAAACACACTAATTGTTGAGCGTGCGCGTTTGAGCGAGGGGGAGCGCGATCGGGGGGCGAGCCAGTGATTCCTTGGCAGAAAAACAGCACTAATTACGACGCGAGTGGCAGGAGTCCAGAGCCATTTACAGGGAGGCTAATAGATTCCTGATCACCGCCGTGCCCATTCCGACAGTGTAGGGCAACATTTTCATTGTAAAGCGGATTTTTTTTTATCACGCATTGTATCCTAATAATAGGTCAGTGCTCTTGCAGGCTAATGCTCAAATCGCCCTGGCCACAAATTCCCATTTGTGCAGGATTAACAGCGACCTGTCGTACGCTAAGTATCCGGAGCAAGGAGCACTAAAACTACAAAATCATTCAAGAAAGAACAAAAAAAAAGTCCAAAACAAATATCAATACGTTGGGCAATGTGCGTCTAATGAGCATCTAAGTTGAGAGTCTATTGACTGTGTATGCTGGAAAGAAACTGGTGTTGAGCACATCTAAAGGACGGCTCCCAACAATATTTACATACTGAGCAGTTACGGGTAGGAAAGGGGATGAAACTCGGTCCTCAAGGGCATGCGTCCTCTGGGCCGGTGCCGGCCCTCTGGGCGTCTGCCTGCGCTAAAGGCAATGGTTAGTAATTCAGTGGTTTTTCACTACATTTCTTCGTATTTGGTGGTGGAAAATTTAGACTCACGATGACAAAGTGGAATTGAAATGAGGACTAACAAAAAGGCTTGCAGAGCAGACCCCGGGTCCCCAGTTGGGTTGCTCGTGTGGGCTCTATCGTCTTTAAAAACTTTGTCATGAGAATATGTGACTTTAAGGAAATTATGACATTTCCTTCTTGAGCTGACTAGAAAAAAGGAAAAAAAGAGAGAAGGTTTTACAATGCGAAAAATAGTTGAAAAAGTTCTCCTTTAGTGTCTTCTGGGATCGAATAAAACCCCAATCTGTGTCTCATCAGTGTAGAATTGACTGTTTTACGTTTTTTTTATTTATTATCAGTGTATATGTAGTCCAGCTAAAGATTAAAAGATCGATGGGTGAATTTTGTCAGCCCACAATTCAAAGCAGCAGGTTTTTGCATTTGGAGTTCGTGTCCAGTGCTGGTCAGATGCTTCCCAGCATTTATTTGAAGCTTACGTCTTTGTCGTCCAAAAGAACATCAAAACAAGGAGGTGTAGGTCATACGTCAAGTTGCATGTCGGTGGAATATGGTTATAATTTTAATCACGCGTCCTTCTACTTGGTCTTACTTTCAGTCGGCTTAGACTGGCTCACTTGTCAGTGTTACAATAAGTCAAACTTTGTCAAACGGGGAAAATCAAGAACGACACTTTTCAAGACAACTTCACTCTGGAAAGAAATTTTGCAATATCTTCATACCAAAGGATATCGTGACGCCTACTTACACCGACATCAACTGAGGATAGAAAAAAAACCCCTCAACTAATCTAAGTGATTGTAGGAAGCACTAATGCAGTACTTCTAATAATACTTTCAATGCGCCGCATGGCTGGTCGCCAAATAATGACAGCATGTTGACATCCTGCTCGCTCGTTGCCTTTTGCGTGTGTGAGCCATGTGCTTCCTCGGCCAGGCCCCCCCGCGGTGTTTTTGTCCATGTCACACACACACACACACACACACACACACACACACACACACACACACACACACACACACACACACACACAGCTGCGGCCGCCTCTTGGCCCATCACGCCACCGAGCTTCCCTCATAAAGCAAAAAAAAAAAAAAAAAACAAACAACAATGCAGTCGCACTTTAAACGTCTCCGCCTGAGATTACCCGACACAGACTCAGCGGGACGCGGAGCGGAAGAAAAGATGACTTCAGAAGCGACTTTTCAGACAAAACAAAGATGCCGCTTCGTACTCCGCTGTCGCAGAACGCGAGGAAGTCGGGTTTTCTTCAAGCAGAGGTTCAAAACGACGGCGAAGCGGAATGAAAGGCCCGCGGCATCGTCGGGTCGAAGTCGATTCAGGCCCGCCGTCTGCACAAAAATGACAAACGGGACTATTATAAAAGTTGCCGTTGCAAAACAATTTGAAAATAAGTTGAAGGAAAGACATAGAATCACTGTACTCGTCTTTACCGTTCTTGTGGTATTTATTTTTATCCACGTCGTTAAAGTTGGGATTCAGCTGAGAAGACCAGTGGGTCCATGAGGAAAAGAATCAACAACGTTTTGTTTTTAAAACCAATCAACTGTTTTCAAACTGTTTTTTGTGTGAACGTCGTGAGCCGCATGCGGGCACGGGTAAATACAGTCTCGGCAATTGCAAACAAAGTTCGCTTGAAATGTAAAAGAATATGTGTAGACCTTTCGTACTGTATATTTCGAACAAAAGATTTGATTTTTTTTGATGCCGTTTGCATCTTGAATAACTGGGACTTCTACATTTCTGCCTCCAGATTTACAAATCCAGGCTTTTTAGCTAAAACTGATTCTTGAGTCAGAAGGACGAAAACAACAACAGAAAAATCCAAGTCAGATTGTATTGGTAGAAGATTTTACAAACTATGTACAAACTATGTATTTTTTTTCCAACACTGCAACATAATTTTTGTTGGTCTGTCAGGATCTTTGGTTGTTTTAGTTGTACTTGGGCTTATTATTTCTCCTTAGTCTCTATTCTTTGACCAATTCAGCTGTATTTAATTATGTTTCTAATGGTTCGTTATGCTTTAGTGTTAGATTAATTTCCGTTAGTCTGCAGTGTAAAGAATCTGTTTCTGTTTTACCTTAGCTCAGTCCTGAACTTACTTTAGTTTTATCATGTTTCTTAAGTCTAGCTATTTGTCAGTGTTAGATAAATTTTTCGTAGTTACACAGTTTGTGTTCTGTCCTTCGCCCCCTGTGCCATTTCTCTCTCTCTTCACACCTGCAACCCATTTCTAATCAGCTATCTGTTTCTTGTTCAGTAATCAACTCCCCTCCCCCCCCTCTCTCTCGATATATGTGACTCATTCTCAGTCACTCCTTGCTTGTTTCTCCAGGTTATGCTCCTTGTGATCCTGTTTTGTTTTCCTGCTCTTTGTGTTCATCTGGCTATTTGTAGGTTTTGCTTCATCATCATCATTTTTTTTTCATTAAACCTCCTTCATCCACTCGACCTGTGAGTCCACTTCAACTTCCACGCAACGTGATGCGTAACGCTGAAGTTACACTGAAGTTTGCGGCTTCCCGGAAAAAAGGTACAACGCAAAAGCTGACATTTAAATAAAAGTACATTGTGCAATCTTTTCCGTATATTCTCAGTCTTGTTTTGGGATTTTCGAACCTCGACGCAAACTCTTAACAACTTCAAGCAATGTCTTAGGAGAGCTTAAAACTTGCCAAACAAGTCATTGGTCAACATTTAAGCTTGCTTGCTTTCAGTCTCCCAAGAAATGCTGTTTTTACGGTTTATTAACATCACTGGTAGTTTTCCCTCACTGGTTTTTAAAGCGTGTAGTCTGAACGGCCATCCTCTTCCTCCGTTGCTTGATTTTCTATTCCCCGTCTTGACACAACAGTCAGACGCCGCATAGCTCTTCATCATCAGGTGTGCACCGACAGGGCCTCTTGCACATGAAGACGATTACCTTGTCCCCTGATTACCATCACGCTGGGAGGGGGGAGTTTTTTTTTTTTTTTTTTCTACCAAATTAGTGGATAAATATATAGCCTGCACCACTTTCACTGTCCCCCCCACTCTTCCCCTCCGCTAAATCCACCCATCCACCCGATGCCTAATGACAGGGGCAGGGAAGCGGTAATGAAAAACTATACATCACAATCAGCTGGACAGTCCTATTCATGGCTATGCATTATGCTCACTAGTCATAATCATTGCTGCTGTGACAGAAGGGATGTGGAGAGGGAAGAAGACGGGGCAGCGGGTGGGGAGGAGGGAGAGAGAGAGAAAAAGCGAGACGGTGAGAGGCGCGGTATGACAGAGGCGAGCGGTTTGGTGGGCCGATGATGTGAAATGGCCTGGAGAAGAGTCGAAACGGTGAAATCGTCACTTTAAAGAACAGAAAGTAGAATAAAAACAAGTCTCCGTCTACTTCCTGTAATTTTTTTTTTGAGCATTCTTACCACTGCCGTTACAGTCATGTAACCTTGATATTGATCTGACGCGGAATAAATCGCGTTGCATCGCGTATCGCTTGTCTGACTGGAACGCTCAACATGTCGTGGGCTGCTACCTTTCAGCGACCACAGGACTGCAAATGGAAACTCTGACAATGTAAGAGTAGCCATCGGCCTCTTCAGAGCTGAGCACGGATCCGTTTTGAAGCAGGTTTGCAGTGAGGCAAACCTGCTAAAGGAGGGCCGACGTTTTGAGTCCCAGGCTCAGCTCCTCTTCAGACTCATCTCTGGGGACCTCTAGATGGCACTGAAAGTTGCCATGAGGACACATGCGAGATGGAGCACTTTGTTTTGAGCGAAGTGGCTGACAAGCAAAATAAATGAATTTAATAAAAAGGGCTTTCCGTCAGCTCTGAACAGCTTAAGCCAAGTGATGATGTCGCATCAGGCCAGGAGAGCTACTGGTGCAACGGCGTTTTAAACTCTACACACAGTATAAACCCTCTAAGTCCTGGGAGTTGTCCCCAACGACAGATACCCCATAGAGAAGTAAAGGAATGGCAGAATTTGTGCAGGTTGTCCTGTTTTTCAGCTTTGTCTAACTTACATTCTGTACGGCTGCAGGGGCGGTAAAAAAAAAAAAATTCTGAACCGTTTGTTTGAGAATCCCATTTGTTGCAGCTTATTTGGCAACACGAAGAATGCATGGGAACATGAAGCGTACCGGGGGAAGTCTGAAACGGACAGATTTTGCTTTTCAAGTACCGGCGATGCATCCCGCAAACAAACTGGATCCTCCACCGCTGACTGCTTGCCAGGACTTACGACGGTCCATTTAAACCAGCGAGCTCCACACATCAAACATGATCCGAGGTACAGGTTGTAACAATTACAAACAGCGAGCGCCGTTGTTGCGGGGGAAAAAAAAAAAAAAAGGACGACCCGATTCAGTTATTCACACGGCCAACGAAAAGTGTTTAACGATTGCAATAGTGCATGTTTTTGTCATGCTGTCATGTTGCACAATTAATGCAAAAAGTAAATGCAATGAAACACATCAACTATTGAATGCAAAGGGATAAAATCCGGCTTAATTTTGGAAGACGGTCATTGTCCTTGTCACGACTTTTGTTTGCTTTTAAGCAACGGAGTGGATGAATGGCTGATCTGGTTTAATGCGTCTTCTGCCTGAGCTTCATACCTCAGGGTATCGTGCCTCCGAGTCATTGTCGAAATCCGCTAAAAGCAGCAAATTCAGCATCAAGTAAAGTTATCAAATCCACCTAAAAGCCTTTATATTCGCCTTTATCACTTCCATTAATTTTGGTCGTCTACCGTCTGTTCTTACGACCCACCATGACATCGGGTGAGCTGGAAAGGTTTTTGTGGGGTTTTCTAAAAATGTATTTGGGTGAAATATTGCATTGAAAGGCATTATTTTACAAACAGTTAATGCAAAGGTGTTTTTTTTCTGTTAAATCATTAATGACTGCCCACATGTGGTAGTTTCTTTTCTTAAGGACAACAGACATTTTGTCTCCCCCTGAAATGACTTTATCACCTTTTGAATATATATTACCGTCTTCAATAAACTCATATGTCTTCTTTCCGGAAGTTGATCATTTCCCAAGGTCGCAATTTCGCATTGGTAATTTTGTCCGCGACCGCTTTTAGGGCATGAAAAACTATTCGCTTCGCGTTACCGTTTGACAATTCCTACCCACGAAAAGGTCAACCTGAGCTGGATCCACACTCTACTGTGTCCGTTTTGATGTCACTGCATGCACCGTGGTTCCAGGTGACCCGGTGAGGACAAAACTTGCTGAAATCGGCTTTGTAAATCAAATTCTCTGCTCAGGCAGCGATCATTTTAGCATCACCTGTCGTATCTGGAAACGTCTGAGCAACATCGCTCAAAGAAAGCGCAAATTAGAAAGGCAAAAGTAGCCGCTTGTTTTTAAACCACTGGTACATTTGTGAATATGGTTGAATACACTCTTAGTGCTTGTTTGTTGTTTTTTTTTGTTGGTTTTTCTTTCTTTTTAAATTGTCTCTTAAACTAACTACTTCAGTTTTAGAGAAACAAGTGTGTTTTTTCATTTGGATGTTGGCACTCTTTTCAATATAATTCTACTGAAACCACATGTTAATAATCAAACTTTAGGAGAGCGCAATTAAAAACGAAACAGGACTTAAGGATGAGGAAATTTGTGCTCTGATCCACTGACTAACACATGCTGACTGCGCTGGGCCAAAGAGCCAATGGCAAAAAAAAAAAAAGTTAACATACCTCATCTTTGGCTGTTTTTAATCACATTAATCCAAATTGAAGTTGATTTCCAAAATCTTAAAAACCTTTTTTTTCTTTCTTTCTTGTTTTTTTTTTTCAGGACCATTTGGCTGGCTTGCTGGAATAATTTGCTAAGACATCAGATGATGTTTTCCCCTCTGACACCTCTCTCTGAAAACCCACCCAGGAGAAAGCGGCCAGTTTCAGAACCACATGTGCAACAGCTCGGCTTCGAACCGGCGAGGAATCCTTCCTCATTCGGTTAAATTACGTCCAATTAAGGTTTTATAACCGAAACGTGGTTGTTGGGCGACAGGAAGTGGACAAGAAGAATCGAGAAGGTACACCAGGCTGCGATTTGAAGTTACAGTGCTAACTCGGGATGCACAATCTTGGATTTTTGGTCAATATCCGATATGCCGATACACTGACACTCATTTGGTCGATAACCGATGTGATTTTCTCTACTGTGGAATTAAAACACTGCATTATTTTTGTCAATTTAGCCTGCTACCAAACGCAAATGCTAAAAAAGGAGGCTGAAAATGATGTAACACTTTCAACTTGCATTTTGTTAGTCAAATTTCTTCATGACGTCTGTTCTCTCTGAAGACGATGACAACTCTAAACAGTGCAAATTTGACAATGTGCTGTGCTGAGGGCATCATTGTCGCTGGTTTGTTAAATAAAAACAATTCCTTTTATGTCAACGAGCAACCCTTTTGATGGAAAGGCAGATGTTCGATATTAAATTTTACAGCTAATATCGTCCGATAAGCACTGAAAACAATGAAAGTTTTATGTAAAGTACTCCACGCCGAATAGGTGCAACAATAGCCATTAGCCATGATGAGACTGAACACGTTCCAGCTTGTGTGAGCAGAGACAGAAAAAAAGATTTGGGATTCCAGGCTGAACTGCAGAGATGAAAAGAGAGAGGTACGACCAGCTAATTGCATTCAGAGCTTCCCATTTTTTCTTTTTTTCTTTTCTTTTATTTTTTTGCAGGAATAAACATCTGACTCAGTTGACTGGTCGTTTTTGAAGAAGCACCGTCCTCGACATTGACAAAAAAACAAAAAAACCCAACTTTCTTCCTACCTTTGGACTAATTTTATTCGATTCCGAGCGATAAGCAGAAAAATCCTCCGTTAGATTTTTACGAGAGAATTTAGCAGATTAAAATGGATTGAACATTTCCACAGGACATTCGCAGAGCTAATGATGGGCATAATATAAAATACTAAATTGACAGGGTTTTGCACAAAAATCCACCGTTTCCTCGTCGCATGCATTCCCACACAGACGCCTGGTGAAAGATGGACCTCTGCAGCTCGTTAACCAGAATATCTGGAGCACGCTGGCGTATTTGATAGCCACCACATGCTGAGTCTCTCCTGCTTTCCGCCATTCTCAGGACACTAAATGTAGATGGTGTGCATTAGAATATGTAGCCAGAGTGTGTAGGTGTACTTGGGTTGCTTTGCAACCTGCAAGGTAGCAAGCGAAAATCGGCGGTAGAACAAATAGGGTGTTGGGCCCTGGGAAAAAAAAGAGAAAAAAAAAAGAGAGAAAAAAGAAAAAGTAGACACAAAAAATGCTGAAACGACAAAGGTTTATTAGGCACGCGTACACATGTTCACCCAGAATCCTTTGAGGGAGCTTTGTTCGAGGACAAAGCTGTGTAATATCAGGCGGATCACATATTCACTTTGGATACAGGAAGGAGAGAGAGGGGGAAAAAAAAAAAAAAAAAATGCTCGACTAGCTAAAATACCCAGGGGACAAATAATAATGTTCTCCCATCAAACATCTTGGGACAATTTGTTGCCAGGTGAACAACGCGGTGAGAGAGAGAGAATAAGAGAGAGAGAGAGAGGGGAAAAAAATTGAGATGTAGAAACATTTATATGTTGCGCACACACACACACACACACACACACGCACACGCACACACACACACACACACAGGGGCACTCATCAGCACATGCACACACTTCCTTCTCCAGTCTGTTTTTATAGACTGGTCGCTTACAAGACACCAAATGTCACTGCTGTTGTTAATCCCTTAGCGCATGGCTAATGAGACCATACTTCACACAGTTGCCTTTGAGGGTCTGTGTGTGAGAGCGTGCGCGCGCGTTTGTGAGTGTGTACGCTCAGCATCCAGGCCATTTATTCACATGCGTATGAGTGGTTACACGTGCACGAGTGAAGTGCGTGCGCGAGCGTATGTGTGTGTGTGTGTGTGTGAGTGTGTGTGTGACCTTTGCTCTCGCCTTCACCATCATCTCATTCTATCTCATTAAAAATGTATATCTTATCACACAACCTTCACACAAACGCCTCCCTTCACACATTTGCATTCAGTAAATTCTAGGTAGCGACAAGGACAAGCTTTGTAGAGAAATGTTACATATTACAGAACGAGGGCCGCTGTTGGTCGCGGCATCAAAGAAAGGAATTATGCTTTAAAAAGCCGTGGAATATATTATTCTGCAGAAGAAATATCTCTCTGTCTCTCTCTCTCTTTTTTTTTTTTTTTTTAGTGTAGTGTAGTGTGAATTATGGCGAAATAAATAACTCTCCTCAATCCGTTTCCAGCTGTCTTGATTGTGATAAAACAGAACCGCGGCCTCTTAAAAACATCGAGCATGCGTGACATTAATTATTGACAGGGCCGGGGTGCCACTGGAGAGGTTTACAAGGGGAGAAAACATTACTCTGACCACTGGCATAATTAATCACAAGTGGATGCTGGATCGCAGTCAAAATAGATGAAGTTTCCAAAGCACACACCGCGTTTTGATTGTTGTGCTGAAGAAAATAATTCTCTGGTCCTCTGGAGTTTTATACCAACATTTCCTTTTTATTTTGCTGCCTATAAAAAGATATCTGCGGACATATTTTTTAATGGCTTTTTTCTTCAGGTGGGGCAGTTTTCCCCGTTTTGGCAAAGAACCCCCACGAGTCCAGTTCAAATTTAGCCTTCGTGCATTAAGTCTACAGCTAACTTGTTTGTAGATTTTTAAAACTGCTATTATTGGGTGCCATTTTTTCATGGCAACAATCCGTGTCAAATCAAAAGCAACCAAACAAACAAAAGAAACGCTGCAATACTTACTCCAAGCCAGCAGGCAGCGATAATGCCGACGTTAGTTATGTCAAAATTCAAAGAAAAAAAAAAACTGGATCGTAGTTAAATCAGTGCTAATGATATATTTATTTAAATATGTTGCATGTTAAAACCTTAGCACAGATTACACTTTCTTCTCAGTCATAAACTTTCTTAGTTTACATTGAAACTCTGACATAAAAACAACCAGGAAATCAATCTGGAGAAACTAATTTGACAGAAATGAAAAGTATAAACTGCCACAATTCAGGCAATATAATTTAGGCCATAGTTTATTTAACTAGCCACAAAAACAAAGCAATAAAATAGCTTGTAAATTTAGTTGTCATTACATAGTAGTATGCTGTAACGTACGTGGAACTTACTTGGCAATTACATTGTAATTAGTGACTGTACAAAAAAAGTGGTCACCAACATGAAAGAAATTTGGGCAATTTGATTTCTTGAAGTTGGGCCTCTGTCTCTTTAAGAAGCACCTGCTCATTCTGACACTCCGCCTTCAGCATGTCGTCACAACGCCTTTCCATTTTGCCGTTTACAACCATTCGTGGGAGCGCTGGACTGAGAAGTAGCTTGCATGACAAACTCAGCAGACTCGCGGTTCCACTGAGTGTTTTCTAATCCACTTATGTGGAGGAGCTGAGTGGGGAAGGTGCGGGGTGTGAGGGAATAATGCAGCAACATTATATAAATCTCAGAAAAGTCGATTTTTACGTATCTCTCCCACTTTTAAGTTTTAAAGCTGCTTCCTTCATTTGTAGTGTTGATACGCTACAGACGATTCCCTCGGTAGTTGATATGATGCGCAGCGATTATTTAACTCTTGTGACTGTTGATTCCTCTTCATGTGTGAAAAAGTTGCATGTGCAGCAACTAACACCACAAAAAGGTGCACAAAATGGCCGATGGACTACAACAAAACCATGCATACTTTAGTACAAACCGTATCGGGAGCTGTCCCGATTACTGGCTGATCGGGTAATCAGCCGGTGCATATGGGCGCGTGTGACTTATTTGTCGGTTTAGGGTCGGTGTGCTAAAACAAAAGCCCACCAGATTGGACTGACTTCACCTTGCATCTTGTGGTGAAAGTAGATTGGACAGGAAATCCAGTGGTAATCTGAAAGACAAGGAGGGGGATGGAGGAGCAGAAGACAATTGTCTTTCTATGCTTTTACGCGTGGACACTTTCAGATCGCCATGTATGGAAATGCGTGCGTTTCTGCGGACAAGAGGGTGTCAGACTAAATAAACACGCATTAACAAAGACTGTTGATGAAATTAGTTTTGTTTGCGAGCCTTTGTCCCTGAACGTGAATGTGTGCCGGGCCTGTTTGTGTTTGTGTGGCAGGTGACCTGGCCCGTTTTAATCTGCTGGAAAGAGAAGATGTGGTGAAAACCATTATCAGCGGCTCCCTTTCGCTGATAGCAGCCCACTAATCTGTTTGCTGGGGGTATTGAACAAATGCATTTGCGCGATGGACAGACAGGGGAGAGAACGAAGAAAACAGAGAGAGGGGATGAAGAGGAGCGTGCGTGTTTGTGTGTGGGCACGGAAGTGGGGGGGCTATAGGAGGAAAGCTGGTGAAAAATGAGAGGACGAAAAGGGTTTGGAAAACTTCCCCCAAGACCAGTTGGTTTCTTGTGACAATGAAAAAATGAAATGAAAAAAGAGGATGAGCTGGAGGTAAAGACAATGCGAAGACACGAGAGAAGCAAACTCAGGTAATGACAGACCGATGAGAGAAACAGGAAAGAAGAAAAGAATGCGTAAAAAAAAAAAAAAGGAAAATGGCAGAAAGATGAAACAGAGAAATGACACAAGAAAGCCCAGGGGTAAGCATTTGGAAACCAAAGGTGATGAAGTTATTAAGAGCGGTTAGGGGTTTGCTGCAATGTCAACGACGATGTCAATGAAACAGGTGTGTCGGAGCAGAGCTACGTCTTAAAGATAAAGCAGGTGCCCCTGAGGACCAGGACTGAAGACTGCAGCCATTGACAGTAAAGAATTATAATTTGGATTGAACTGGACTGGAGAAAATTGGACTTAAATCTGTCTCTATGTTTGGACAGGAGCAGAACGGTTTGGATAACTGGACACACATTTGGGTTGTACATGCAGTTTTTACTTTTTAGTTTCAATAGGACCAGTTCAGTTTGTCCTCCCATCTTCTATCCATTTCAAAGATGAAAGTTCAATAGTTAATGAGGTTCAAATTCTGTCATTGGCACTAAGTTATCTCATAATTATCAGCTGAAGAACAAAAAAAAACTGCTTTTCTGTTGGAGATACTTCTAGCATTTGGCATGCTGAGGTGAGGTAATCGCAAACGGTGGGCTAATGTTAGCGTTTGCATAACGCAGCAAGGGATTAACATTAAAGTGGGGTCCTTTGAGCTGCACCTGAGGGTCCACAGCACTTTGGAGTAGCAGAGAAATTCCAGAAAACAGTCTGAGTGGGTGTTGAACCCTGGAGTATGAAAGGGATGCATTTATTTCACCATGACAGCAAGTTTCATTTCGATGTTGAACACTTGGTGGAGTCTGGTCTGAGCCCGGTAGGGTTTCGCTAAAACCCTGAGGCCAGCGTTTAACTTGAGTTTCAATCTCTTTCCAATGAAATGCTGGAAATTGTAAAAGTAGCAAATTGCTGGTGTGGGGTAGGGATTATACGTCTCTTAGCAGCATGTCAAACACTAAAACAAGACACTCTTTACGTCTTTCTTACCGTTCTCTCTCATTTTCCAAAGTAATCTTTAGTATAAAAATGAATCAAAACCTCATCAGATTCTTCATCTTCATTGCTTATTTCTTTCTGTTTTCCCACCATGTCTGTCTTTGTTACCGTCTGCCATTCCTCCAGTCACCTCATATCTCCTGCTATCTCTTCTCTCTCTCTCTCTCTCTCTGCTGGTCTGCTGAGGCCCCAGGGCACCATCCGGCTGCACCAGGTAACCCTTGTATAAGTTTCCAATTGCAATTCTTGCAGGATTATGGCTAGGTTGTGTCGAGGGGGCATTTCCTCACTGATTACATATTTGATTCAATCGCATGATTATTGGCGCAATGTGAGAGTGCAGATGGATATGATGATGATGATGTTGGGTGGGGGGGGGCACAGAGACCTTGACCTCACCCAGGGGACAGTGGACATCGCTGTGCAGTTTTCCCCTAGATTCTCACGTACGCTGACACAAATGTGAATGTTGAGAAAGACGCGATGACAAGTGAGCGGCGCCGCTTATCTTGTTATGCTGAATCATGTTGTGCTGAAAACAAAACCAAACATGCACTTTGTCACTGGACTGAAGCATACATGCATACAAATATATGTGTGTGCTTGTTTCATTCCCAACATGCATATATATACACACACACACACACACAGCACTCTCCTACCTCCTGCCCTGAGGTTACAGGCTGTAGACATGGATATTGGTTTTTAGTTAAATGTCAGTGGAGGTGAAAGCACTGCCCAAAGGCAAGTGTGTGTGCATGGTGCGCTGTCTCTCCGTTGTCTTCCTCTCAGTCATTATTTTTCACTCCTTCCTCTAACAGTCAGTCTCTTTGACTCGTATGTTTTGGTCCCTCTTTAGATTTTTTTTTGTTAGATTTACCTCGGTGTTGGTACACAATACTGACCAAATTCTCTGGTGAATCTGCGTTTTGCGGAGCGCGGGTTAGCCAATGACACGTTTTCCATATCCGTCCCGAGACGCAGACCTCAAAATGGTTGGTGCTCGAGATCAAAGGTCCCCAAACACTGGGCCTTGAACTGGTACTGGCCTGAGAGATGCTTAGCACAAGGCTAAATAAAAAAATAAAATAAAAAAAATGAATAAATTGGTCATCAAACTTGCTTGATAATGGTTACGAAACACAAGTGGCTCCAAAACATCATTGCCAGAAAAGTTCATTTGACATATGTGTTATAAGATAACACAAACCACCAATCATTTTCCAAACCACTACTTTCATGCTTTCAATACACTTATATTTCTTTTTATTTTCTGACTCAACTTGTTGATATCTTCCCTTTACCATCATCATCAGATCAAAAGTTTGGTCACAAAGTGTCTACTTTCAGAGAGGCACTGACAACATATCTCTCTAAAAGCATGTTCCGCATCATCACATCTGTATTACTGACATTAGTGTAGGGAATTCATAGAGTTCATTGTGGAGATACTCTGAAGATCAGTCGCCTGTCATATAGTACACTGCTCGCATGCTTCAGCGGGTGTCTACATGTCAGCCCGTGCTTCTTGAACCCACCCGTCCAAAAATATTCAGCGTATCCGCCGCCTCAGCCTTTCCGTTGGTAAATATAAACCAAAGAAGCCGTGCAGAGATCTGACTCGTGTCATCATCGGTTTGTTCCCACCAGTGGAGATCTGACAGCTGGATCGTTCCAAGCGTGGTTTCCTAAAGTTTGCTTCTTGTCCAGAGTGAATATTTTAATGCGTGCGTATGTTTGCGCAAGAGTCTGCCGAGTGCGTGTGCACAGGCTGTCCTGTTTGAATCCAGATCTGTCAGTCAGTTTGGGAAAGGCCATCTCGCTGGTATTCAGAGCACCGGAGGTCTCTCACACACATCCACACACACACACACACACATTCAGAGATCTTGTCCTAAAGGGCTGTTTTTTTTTCACGTTCTTGTTCTAACGCGGTTCGTACTCGGGCCACCGATCTGATCATACGGACCACTAAACCTCAACGCTGCCCCGAACCATGTGTGTGTTCACTGCATGACTTCTGACTGACAGCTGTCTTGAAGCCTGGGATAGCAACCAGACCAGGCTTCATGTGTGCGTGCGCGTGCAGGTTTTTTCGCATGTGCCGATGCATGGGGCTGCATGTTCGGATTAAACGAATGCACTTCCAGGCATCAGAAAAGGTCATTGTCTGCCAGCTGCTTGACTGTTGGCTCCAATGACCCGACGTTAAACACAAGCAGAGGGATGCTTATTGTAGCAGATGGTAGTTGTTAAGTCAAGACGCACATGTGCGCACCTGGTGCATGTGTGGAGAACCCAGGCAACAAGGTTTTCCTCCGGAGTCTACAAAATGCAAGTGGTGAGAATTGCGACGACGGCGATGAGACTACAAAGCGATGCAAACTCTTTTAATGCGCCCCTAATTCTTTGCTCGCTGTTTTTCTGAAAGATCCCAGACGTTTTGGAAAAACCGTGAAGTGGTTGCATGAAAACCTGCTACAAGAGAACACGCCCCTTGTAGGATTTTCTTGGCAGCACCCAGGTGATTAACTTAATTGCGTCAAGAAGCATGGTTAAATCTCTCTGAACGGCTGGACCAAGTTTTGGATGATTGAGGGAAATGAAAGCAGCGAACAAGAAATCAGGAACGGCGTTCAGATTCCCCTCCCTGCACGACGAGATAAAACAAGCAGGTTTAATCGGAAAAGTGGCGACTGCTCTGATTAAAATGAAGGACTTGTATCGGTTCAATCCCCAGACCATTAAGACAGGGAAGCGTTTTGTTGTTCCCCGAACGACGTCGAAACCATCTAAGCTTGCGGACGCTAGCCACGGCGCTCTCCTAGTTGAATTTATCTCTGTTTTTTAACTTTACTCCACTTGCCCTCTTGAGCGAGCTGTCAGAACGCAGGGGGAAAAAAACAAAAAAACAAAAAAACAAAAAAAAAACTCACAGGAACTGAATGGGGGGGAAACAGAGCAGCCGACAAATGAGCCAATTTGGAGACACGACTGCTGCGGCATAACCCTTTCCCATAATTAAGCCCAACAACTTTGCAAAGAGGCTGACGGCGAGCGCGGCATTTGTGGTTTGCAGCGTTTTCCCCCATACAGCAGTTTACTGTCTGTCTCGCCATCAACGTGTGGTGACACAGTAAGTGACTAAAACCCTACATTTATTGAATGATGTGTCTGTTAATTATGCCGCTTTCACTTCTCTGCTAATAAGTCACAGTTAGACTCGCGAACTGGAAACTGGAAGACGTGCTTCGTTCACTGGTTCATGCGGACGAGTCAAAGTTTGAAGAAAACATTGCTGTGTCATTTCTTAAGGGGTGCCTGGATCACGTATCGATTGAAGTAAAAGGAACCCACGCTGCAGGGTATCAAAACACCAGAATATTTGTCGCCTGGTCGACGATCGCGTGCGATTTTCATCTGGCGAAATTAGTTGCGGCGAGACGTGGACGTCCTGCTACGCCCACGTCGGATTTGACTACAAAACATCAGGAAAACGCGCGTTTGCGAAACAACTCAAGTTTACATACTTCAACAAAATGGTCACAAGTGCACCGGAGCATCCTTGAGCTGATTTGAATCTAGCCAAATTCAAAAATATGCAACACATAAACAGCTATCAATGATGTTTAAAATCAGCTGTTTTCAGTTTTGTGTCTGTTTTTGTCAGCGCTGTGTTTTCATTGCCAAACCTGAAGTCATCTGAATAATGGGCAAAAGTGTGAAAAACAAAAAAAAAACAAAAAAACAAAAACCCACCAGCAACATAATCTACCTTCACCCGCTGACCCGGCGCAGCAGCACCTCTGCTTGTACTCCTTGACAGCGGCGCGGCCGCCTGACGAATGGCTCTCCCTCGTGCCTTTAAACAACGGCGCGCACACATACCAGAGGGCGCTGCGCTCCATTCTACCTGACTAATTCCTATTCATTTAAAACAGTCGCCGGGGCACGGCGCAGCCTCGCACGGCCCCAGACACCAGCCATTCATTATCCAGCCGCCCGCTTTATGAATGGCTTACAGCTGGATGCTACAACAACAGGGAAACGTTGCCCATAAATCACCTCACACCCAAACTTGAACTTTTTTTTTTTTTGTTCTATTTTGTTTTGTTTTTTTTTTCCCCTCCCAAGAATAAAGGGGTTTAGGATGCAGAACATTTGATTGCAGCACATTAGGCATGTGACAAAAAAAACGAGCAGTGAAACAAGATTCAGTACGCAACCAGGACTAAAGCGGTTTGTTGACATCTTTTGAGAAATACAACCTGTATAACTATATTCTTTCCTTTGACAGAAGTGTCTCCTTACTCACAAGTGGCTAAAAGTACTAAAAATAGACTTAGTGTGGTTGGATAAATGTTCGGTTACGTTATATGTTTTGTTTTGTTTTTTTGCCCCTCATGTAAAACGCCTCACTTGAAGAGCTGTGCTAGAGAAGTGGGAAAGTGGAAAGAAAAGGCTACAGCAGAAATAAACGCTGTGCACAATTTAATCTAAATGCAACATTTTTTTTTGCAGTAATCAGTAAATCTTGTTCCATCTGAAGAAAATTCACCCCAGAACATAATGCTGCTGCCTCCGTATTTTAGTTGCAGGTGTGCAGTTATTTTGGTGACGCTCAAAGGTGACGCTTGTCCCAAACACACCTTTCGGAGCTGCGGTGCAAAATCTTAAAGTGTTCTCACAACAGGACCTCAGCACATGTTGCTGCTATTCGATGTCGGTTCTTTGCGATTGCTCTTTAGGAGTGCAGTGTGTAACATTTGACTTAAGCTAAAACTAAAGTATGCCTTTAGACACAAACGGGCATTTTGAAGCAGGTGGAAGAGGAACAAAATCTGAGATGCTGTACGTCACACCTCCCAACTTGCTATAAGTTGTGCTTCTTCTAATGTCTACTGATCATCAGGAGATACAATTCTTGATGTTGTTTATGAATCGACATTTTAAAATGGAAACGTTCCAACATTCCGCTTGTCGACTTTGTTCCTGGTCTTGATGCTTTAAAATGAATCCTTTTAGCAACTTTCTGGATGAAAGTGGCCTCTGCTGCAGAGCCATTTAGTTGAGTAGGTAACGTAATCAGCAGTCATTTGTGAAAAATGGTTTTACTTTTCGTGGAACTGGTCTGAAGTTTATATGCCCCCAACGTGAGACCGGATTGCATCTCTGAACAGAGTTTTTCTATCGCTAACAACAGAGGAACCAGGAAGGACGTGGCGGATTAGTAGATTCATCTGACAAGTTGGAGGAAATAAAGTGCCGTTCATAAACCTTCGTTGTCTAATGGCGGACCGACTCAGGGAAGCACAAACAGTTCTGCGACTCTGCTGCGTTTTGCTGGTGAGCAGCTCTGAAATACTTTCAGTTTTGTTGTTGGACAAAACTGGATTTCCAGCTGACTTTTTTTTGTCTGTTTGTTTGTTCAACAACACTTTGCTGCCTCCGCACCTACGCATTAAAATGTCCAGCATGTGCACAAAAAAGGCTGACTTTAATATCATAGGAAGGATAAACCACCTGGCACCCCGCTGTGAAGGAGGCGCTGGTTCAGCCGTCTCCTCCGCCTCGGCCGGCGCGCGCCACCGCATTTGTTCGCGCGCTCGTCGCCTGTTTGTTGTTTAAGCAAGACAAATTGGGAAGAATAACATAAACAAAACGGCCGTTGTTGTGTATTTGTGTCACACCACTCTACATTGGGTTATGAATCACAGGGAGTTCAGATATATATGTGTGTGTGTGCGTGTAAGCTGTGTGTAAAAATTTTAGGCATTTAATTGAAGCGGTTTATACACACAAAAAAAAAGAATATTCACATCTACAAAAAAAAAGTTAGAAGAAGGTTGGTTTTTAACTACAGAAGATTTTTTTTTTTGTATCCATGTCAAACCAAACACACACAAACGTGTGTTTGGCAGACAGAAAGCAGGTTAACCAAGACCTTTATATCTCTGTCTGGCTGACAAGTGCTCAGACAGCACATCCTGAAGAAAGCTATTTTCCTCAAGAGGTCATCAGGGAAAAACAAAAGCCAACACGGCGAGTGTGTGCGCGCGAGCCGGCGGACGGCTGCTGAGGGCGCCGCCGGATGCGCCGTCACACTCCGCCCTTATGCCTCCGTGTTTATCTGGGCAACTGACGAATTGGAAACGGAGTCAGAGTTTGTGTGCGCGTTCGGGGCCTACCTGTCTGCGGCTCGATGCGGGAGCGTTTGAGAGGCCCGGTCACATCCGGAAGTCGAGCCGCGTGAGAACCAATGCCCTTCTCAGATGAACACAAAGTACAAAATAAAAAAAATAGTTTCGGGATGAATTTAGACGATAGTCCCTGGTCGTCGACGAAGAGCTTGCGGCTCGCAGAAACCTGCTTAACACACAAAAATGAGATTGTTCAGTTAACAGTAAATGAAATGCTTTGACCAAAAACTGTAGGCTCTCTCAACCATGTCGGTTCTTGCCACACACATTTCCAGGGGAATAACACTGAATGCACATGTCCAGTGAAACCATGCTGTTGGTGTTGGTAAACACTGACCTGTGATTTCCACATTCTCAGCTCATTGTGAAAAGTATAGAGACTGAAATCAGCATAGCCGAGGAGCAGCACGGATTTTCCCCCCGGAAATATGAAATTGTCACCAAATTCGACATTTTTAAATACGACTCTTTAATTTTTGGCAGTTACACAACAACAAAGCTGATATTGTTCAGCAAATAAAACGGAGATCTGTCACCTTCAAAAAAGTTATTTAGTCCTTTACTCAAGAACCCGGCATGTCACACTCAAACACGACCAGATACACGCAGGTGTTAAGAGGGAACACTGAGGTAACGCTTTTAATGTTAAGGAATAACATAACTGTGCTACTTTTAGTTTTAGCAACCCAAGAGCCAGAAAAGGCACATGAATGCGAGTCGACATTTCAAATGAAACGCAGTCACACTTTACTTTCAGGAAGTAGTTTTGCACCGTCAGCGACTCAGTGTTTTGTTTTACAACCGAACTCGACTTAAAATGTTTGAATTGTTGCCAAGAAGTAAGCTGTCAAATTCCAGTTTGTCATTTTGCACCAACGGCAAATGACACAGATGTTTTTGTGAGAAACGGTGGATTGCTTTTCGTTTCTTATGTTGGGTTCTTTGTGCTGCACATCATAAGCAAACAACAGAAACGTGACCACCAGCGGGAACACGCTGCTGCTCAGCGTCCCTGAATGCTGCTCGGCCGAAGAATAATAATAATAATTAAAAAAAAACAAAAAAAAACAAACAACAAACAGGTTTGCATTCTCAAAAACCCGACACACGCCAGCATCGACGCACACGCGTGGTAAATTAGCCCAGATGTAATCACTTACAGTAGACGCACCAAAAACCCAACTCTACCTGGTCCAATCAACATGCTGCAATTAACACCTCCTTAATCGGTGCTCAGCAACTCCCCACTTACCCCCACTTCCACACACACGCACACACACACCCGAAACAGAACCTTCAGTTTCTCTGCAACCTTTGGAATTTCAGAATCAAAGAGTAGACATCTCTCAACAAGGAGGTAATTGGCCTGACCCGGCGCCCTTCCATGCCTTCTATCAGAAATGCATTGAATCAAAACTACTACGGGACACACCCACGCAGCTAACTAGCGCCGCGGCTGCTTAAAACGCACTCCAACACACACTGTATGCAGCCGCGCTTTCGCACACGCACACGCAAAGATGTCATTAGTGGCTGTGCAGCGCTCATTGCTCATTAAACACAAACTAGGGAGAGATGCTCAGTTGATCAGGAGGCAAAGTGTCTTCCACTGCGCACACACACACACGCGCGCACACACACACACACACGCAAGCACAGGCATCTATAGACAAACATAAAAATCACTGGGTCTTGGTCTACTGAGGATAAGCAGCTGCAGAGCTAATAAGGTAGTATTGCAAATAGACAAGGAAAAGGAGGAGGCAGAGGAGGAAAACAATGGAGAGACTTCCATTCCTACTGCGTGAAGGAGTCCAGATTGTTAGCGGGACAGAAAAAGAATGGACTTGTTTAATTACCTGCCTGCCAGGAAAACTTGGGGTGTATGTGCAAAAACAAAAAAAAACTACAGGAAAACAAATTGGATTTCTGGGAAATATGTAAGTTGAAGGCACTGCTTTTGAGAGGAAATTTGTTAATTAGATTGACCATGGTGGTTACAGTTCATAAATGTCAAAGTAGAAAGTCTTCTGAATGCTCTGAGTTTTTTTTTTTCTATTTTTCTTTTTCGGTTACTTTCTTGTACTTTAGTTATGTATTTTTTCTCTCTTTTTTTTTGCTCTACATTTGTTTGATTTCAACGTTGAGAGTTTTTCTCAAATATTCAGTCACTTCTGGGGCATGGAGACTGGGAGGATCCCAAGAAAATGTTGCGTTTATGGTTCTTATCAAATGGCAAAAAAGGCACAGAAGATATCACTCAACTGCTAATTTATGTCCATCACCCGCCTATGTTGCTAATATTTGGTTAAAATGTGACTTTTATCATCACCTCTGTCCACATTTAGTCAATCAGCTGTATGTTTTCTTTAGCATGTCTATCAAATGTCATATGAGCAAACAGCTTTTCTTTAGCTATAAGGATCCTTAAAATCGGATTGCCTATCGAGAGCACCGACTTCAGCATCCGAAATGTTGTTTAGTCATCAATTAACTGTGATTTTCCCCGGTTTTACTTCAATTTCCTCAGCCCCAGCCGGGCTCACCTACTTCCTGACATGTAAAAATCGTCGGTCTACTTCAACATGAAACAGGCTGAAGCATCTTAAAACGCAACGCTTTATGCAGCGGCCTAAGAGAATCCAAGAACTGATTAGAAAAGGTTCTGAGTCATTGGTTGAAAAGGACTAGAAAAAGATTCTTGTTTTCAAGAGTCTGGGGCTCCGGTGAACCACAGCGAGTCTTTTTTTTTTTTTTTTCTATCCGCAAATTGAGAAAACATTAAACTTTATCAGGAGCTTCTAAACGACTCATTCAAGACGTCGCAGTAAACCAGAAGCACTGTAGATCTAGTGTTTCTTAGTTAAGGTCAACGTTTATGACTGAACAACATGAAAAGCTCCAGTGGATGCCAACAAACCACTGCTGAGCAAGAACAATTTCAACGTTGTAAAAAAAGAAAAGAAAAATCTTTATTCCCAAGATATATTAGAAATTATTCAGTGGATGGATGTGATTAAAGGTGCAACTTTTTTTCTTAATAGTGTCTTTCCATTTACATCTGGCATGAAGTAACCCAGACATTATAGTAGGCATTAACGCAGTGATAGTAGTGGGACATCTTTTGCTGCTTGCTACTTCAGGATCTGGTCAACTTGCTGTTAGTGACCGGACAGAGAAACTTTGTCTCCATCAGAAAAAAAACACCAGATAGACGGCGCCTCGCAATCGGGTCAAAATCTGCCTTATTATGTCTCTGAAAGCAGAATTGGTTTAAATGACAAATCGGGAAGGAAGGCATCATTTGTCCTTCACATTCCCAAATCTCATAAGAGTTATGGTTATATTTCTTGCACAACTAGCACAATAATTTCATTCTTGCTCTGCTTTGTCCTCCTCAGGTATTTTCTGTCTCTCTCTGTGTCTTTGAAGCGCATTACGGGTCACAGGGGGTAATTTTAACGCCGTATGTGTCAATCGAGGGGCTAACTTAGCTGACCCTTGACCCTCGGTGATGTTATGGCATTCCCAGTATCTCGTACGTACAGACAGTGGCGCACCTTCACACTTGTACACACAGACGGCCGCAGTCGGCGGACCAGCTTAAGGGCACGTCCGTCAGTGTGAACAGAGGCGAGCGGGCGACTGGACGGGATGTGGAGGAGAAAAGGAGAAGCGAGGGGGAAGGTTTCTGACATGCGGAAAGTAAAATGAGATCGAATGATTGCCTTTTGCGTGTCCGAGGACAGAAGGGCGGATTACGAGGCGAGAAGGGAGATAAGTGTGTTTTATCCCAACTCGTCCCGTTGAGCTTTGTCCACCTTCTGCCCTCCGCCATGGAGCAATTGCTGCATCCAGCAGACTTTCAATAATCAAACCCGTTTCTACCTCAAGGATAACAGATACTTATGTGTACAATTTTTAAACCTGTAGTTACAGTTAAGACTGCGTCTTTATATCAGTTTGTTTGCAAACAATATTTTCTTATGTATTTATTTTTATTTATTCGTGTGTTTTTGAATATACTGCTGGTGCATGTATTGTTATTTCTATTTTTAATTCCAACACGCTCCTGAAGGCTTGTGCTGACGTTGCATAATTGTCATTTCAAAGGCCAATTATGCTGCTGACATTTGCTGATGACTGCATGTTATCAGATGGAAATGTTTACACACAGATGGCATCAATAACCAGTTTAGTAGGTTCTCATTTTGACTGGAGAACGTGATTGGAGTGAAGTCCATCTAATGTTCAGTCCAAAATAAGTTCCCACAATTTTGTAACTTTCTTTTTCTCAGTTGTAAAGCAATCTAGAAAAACCAAACAGCATTCTGTACACATGCTTGTTGTTTGACAGGGTCCTGTGGATTATTCTGCACAGAGTCAATTACAGTCTCATCCCTTTCATATTTTGTCACGATGCAGTTACGAAATATCAACGTAGGCAGACCAACGCAAAAAAGAAGATAACTGGGAAAGGCATCGTAACACCTACTCCGCAAAATTTTTACAATCATGCACACTTAATTATGCACTATTTAGTCAAAAGAAGAAGAAGAAAAAAAAACTGGGTAATTTGCAATTATATTTTAACAAAATTTAGAAAACTTCAAGGACAGTAGCAGTTGTTGAAAGAAAATAATTCAACTTTAAACATTATGTAGCTTTAAGTTATTAAAGTTTAATCAGAAATACTTTTGTAACAGATTTATGTGAGATCATGATTTCTTAATCAATGACAAGTTGTCACAACAAAGACATTTTGAATAATATCAAGTTTGTATTAAAAGCGTCATGATTTACCGAATGACACTTTATGACAACAGTCATGAATATTCATGAAGTCATGTTCATGACATGTTATGTCATATTTATGACAGTCTTATTCACAACCCATCAAGTACAGTGTAACCAAAACATTTATGTAATTAGAAATTAGTGGCAGGAAAAAATACATGTATTGGTTAGATACAAACTGCCTGAAAAACAATAATTTCTACCTTTAATTTAGCCAAAAATAAACTAAAAAAAACAACCAAAAGAACCATGCTGATCCATAGTGTTGTTCAATTGTTTTAGCTATTGCCATGAGGAAATGTGTCGAAGTTAGTTATACACAAACCATTCCCTGTTTGGCCCTTAAAGTGCTCTTTATATAGGATATGTTTAGTTGGAAGGACCGCTCAGTCCAGACACCCAGACTGTATGCAAACAGGTCGACAGACGGAGGGAGGGGGGGAATGCAGAGCAGAAAAAAACCAAAGTGCCTCTTCACAATGCCTGTTAATAGGACCAGAGTGAAGTGTTGGACTGAGGAGAAGCGCTCTGCTTCCTGACCCCGTGAAGAGCTCTCCTCGCAGAGCTGTTCCTCCCGCACTCCCAGCCCCGCAGTCCTATGAGGTCAGCGCTAACCCCACAACCTGCTCTTGTTCCACAGTAATGGGGCCTGGATGAACTCCTCAAGGGTGGGGAAAACACGATGCAACTGAGCTCCGTCGTTTTAAACCGGACGAAAACTTTCGGTCTCTTTCAAGTTGGCGAGTGACGAAACCGGCCGTCGCTCCGTGATGCTGGGCCGTCCGCTCTGCGAACCTGCTCAGAGATTCTCAAGCAGGAGCCAAAGAACTCCGGAGCCCCTCGAGGCCGAGGCTGAAGAGCGGCAGCGTGTCAGGGGGGTGAAGTGGGAGAGTGGCGAAATTATGTACTGAACTGGAGTCGGTACATAATGGAAGCGGGGAGTTTCAGAAATCACGACCGGTCGAGACGAGGGCTGTTGTGTGGAGGAGAGAGAGAAGCTGAATTCCCACGGAGAGCTGAGTTTCACAAGACGAAGGTCCAGACACATTACATTTCCCAAAATGCAACACTTGTATTCAAAGTACTGTAACTGTTTGAAACGACCGTACTAATCGGGTCAGCGCCTCCTAATTACAATTTTCTGAGTGAGAATAGAAAACATTAAAAAAAAAAGCAGGATGCGTTGCTTCAATGTTTAAGAATGTCACAGATATATCACAGTATCACAGTAGTAAAATGTCTTTGGGTCATTTCACCCCTTTTGAATATCTGGGAATGACCATTAGCGAACTCTGACACTAACTTCACACAAAACGTAAACATACGTGGGAAATTTCTTTGCTGACTTTAATGAGCTTTGATCTCTCATATGTGCATTGATTACGACTGCTTAACGATTGTCTGTGATTTCTGCGTCCATGTTGACAAGCCCCAAGATGAAGATGCAAATTGGCAATAATTAATATATTAAAGTGACTTCCAGAAGACTGCAAAGCTGCTGAAACATTGAAACATGCCTTTAAATCTAGACTAAAACCCCATCTGTTTGGAGTTTCCTTTGAATCACAATCGATTAAGAATTTAATGACGGCACTCGATTAAATCGTGGGACGTAGGACACCCCGCTGTGACAGGTAACCGAGAGCCCGGCATCATCATGTCACACGTCATATTTCGCTGTATATAGAGTTAAATTACTGGTTAAACTGTAAATCCTCCTGTATGTTGTGACGTATTAGAACAATT
The DNA here is from genome assembly GCA_010277015.1 of Poeciliopsis turrubarensis. Classification (NCBI taxonomy): domain Eukaryota; kingdom Metazoa; phylum Chordata; class Actinopteri; order Cyprinodontiformes; family Poeciliidae; genus Poeciliopsis; species Poeciliopsis turrubarensis. Next base: position 550,259 of record VMRN01000050.1, read on the forward strand.
CCACATCAAGAAATGTTGACGTCATTTAATATTATGCCACTCCTTTGCGGCTCTCTATATTCACTCAGCTCAACATGCTGCATGTTTCTCGTGGCCCCAACTGAAGGCAGCTTGGCCTACTCTCTAATTATTATTAAAGATGCCCACTTGATCTTCAGTATGGAATAAAAATGAAAGGAAGATGTCTGGAGAATAGAAACACACCAGAACACCAAACTTTACAGTTTTCGTCTTAATACACGGAGTATAGAACACGAGATGGCAAGAAGAGCTTGCGGGGTTTGATGTTCCAGATAATCTGCCTTGTTTTTTCGCATTCAGATGCATGCTGCCCTGTGGAAAACAAGCTTTTACTACTGTGTCACACTTGGAAAGAAAACCAAACAAGTGTGACAACGTATATTACAGGGGGCGAAAAATGATGGCAGCATAGGAAGAAGCATTGTTTTCCTTGACAAGAAGTTAAAAGCCCCCAGACGGCTTGTACGTGCAGCAGTGCATTTATGAAAGGCATTTCCATAAATGTCTCTCGAAAATTTCAGAAGCACTTCACCATTAATAACCTAATATCCTAATATCATAGAGCAGTTTCCCAATACTCTGGTCCTAGCGCTAAAATTCACTCACCTATCCAGACAACATTTTTCAGAGCATTTGGGAACAATGAATCCATTATTGTCTCCAGTGCTGTATTGGGAAAACAGGGATGGTCAATCATTAGATTGCACTAATAACGTAAAGTCATGGAGCAGTTTCCAAATACTTTGTCCATAGCGCTAAAGATTCACTCACCTCTGGATGTCAGATGCTTAAATCTGATGACATTGTCTGTTTTTGGGTTAATTCAGACAATATTTGTCAGAGCATTTGGGAACAATGAACAAAGGATTAAAATGTCATTCCCAGACAGTAAAAAATGAATCGATTAAAAAAAATAAATAAATAAAAATAATTAAACAAAATATAAAAGTTGCATCCACAGTCCTGAGACAGTGGAGCAGTGAATTCCATGCCAATGATTCCAAAATACAGCCTATTCGCTCAGGGAACGTGTCAAAACCAACACGTGATCCACAAAGACAGGTGTTGATGTGTTGCAAGATGTTTTGTAATTTCTTAACATTTGCGTCTGCGCAAAGCATATTTCTCAACACTTGGTGATACACGGCGATAGGCACGCCGCTGAAAACATCCGACGTGCAAAGCGCGCCCGAACGCCGCCAATTCAATCTTCTTCTATTTCGAGTGCCGTAACACCGAGGCACTGGAGTTGTTTTGTACCAAATGTTCGTCCGGGCTGCAGCACGTCTATTTTTGTGTTTCCTCTCATCGGAATCCCATCGTTCCCTCGTCCTCCTCCCTTTCTTGTTTTCCAGTGACGGCATGTCAAAGTGAAGAGCGCAGTCGTGTCAGCGGTATCTGTGGGGGTTAAACTCGAGCGCTCTTATCGACGTGGCAATTAGGTATGTGGGCATTTAGGATGGGCCAGGATTGCTTTAGTCACTTGTGGGTGGAATTATGATGCGTTTTCACGCAAAAAAAAAGAAAAAAAAAAACGGCCAAAACTGAGAAAGTTACTCAATTCTACTCTTCTTGTATTTTCGCTTTCTACTCTCCTTTCCTGTCTTTTCCCGACGTCGTCTGCCACTCGAGAGGTCTGCTTCGCTCAGTCTCTTTCTTCGACTTTGCCTCTTCCCAAACCCTTCCTTCAATCTCCCTTGTCCACGTTTTCCAGTCCTCCACGAAATAAAAAAAAAAAAAAAAAAAAAAAAACCCCCCTTTCCCCCCATTCAAAAGCTGCTCTTTCTCTCTCTCTCTCTCTCTCTCTCTCAACAAGTCAGGTGACACCAGCCAGACCACTAATTAGAATTCTGTCACTAAGTAAATGCATTGTGACCGGTGGCTGACAGCTCCGCGTGTGTGTGTGCGTGTCCACGCGTGTGTGAGTGTGTGACAGTTTGGGCAGCTTGTTGGCGGTGACGATGGCAGCCGCCTGGCATTTTTAACGTGGCAAGGTGCTGCTCTCGCCACTGACCTGACAGTCATTTAAATTACACAGAGGATGGCTGCTCTCTCTCTCTCTGTGTGTGTGTGTGTGTGTGTGTGTGTGTGTGTATGCGTGCGTGTACGTGTGTGGTGTGTGTCTGTGGAAACAATGAGAGCGAGATTGAGGAAGGACCATTAGTAGCTGTGGATAATTCACTGACTTGCAGGCTGACTGATTGTGTAGAGCCGAGTGAGTGACTCTGAGTCATTGCAGGAAAACAGACAGACGGATAGGTAAGGGTTGTTTACCATGTCATCTCACCGGTACAACACAAATCACCCTTTTTTACATTCACACACAGCAGGACATACAAGCCGAGGGAGACAACACATAATGCGAGGACAGTACGAGATGAGAGGACAGAAAAACGGGATAGTCGGGAAAGGATCTAGAGAGGCTAAAAATCAATTTCCGCATCTTGATGAGGAAAAGCAAGAAGTTAAGGGTGGGATAGAAATGATGGACAAATCTGCAAAACCTGTCGAGTATTTATTTATTTATTTTTTTCCACTGAAGACGTTCTCCCGTCGTGTTTAAAATGGCCAAAGCAGAAGAACGACTTGGATAACTTAGCGAAGCCAATTTGCTGGACAACAGGGGGGAAGTAAAAGCCCTCCAAACCCCCCCGCTGTATTGAAGAAGTAAGACTGAAGCCGTAATAAATATGTGTTGAGTTTGTCACACCAATGCAACTGTTTAACCACCCACTTCACTTAATTAAACCTCGCTGGAGCAGAGGTTGTGTTGAATTTGTTTAATTAACCAGGAGACAAAAAAATCAAACACACCCCCTTTGGCTCGGTGATTACACTTTTGCACTCGGATATCTCGAAAAGTGAGTCATCCACGGAAAGCCTATCTGAAATAACACGCCCTTAAAAAGGGAGGCGACGCTTCGCAAAACACTCCGAATTTTGCATTTAGCATCACTGACTCAACCTGACTCCGATTCCCATGACAACCAGAAAAATGTTGTTCAGTCCATGTGTGACATTGATGGAGTGGGACTGCCCTGTCAATCAATACGGGAGCTTTTTAGACTTCTAATGCTAAGAAGGTTTTGATCAGGTCTAGAAATAAATTTCTCTGTAGTGGAGGAAAATGAATGTAGCTAAAATAAAAAAAGATGTACATGAGAAACATCCTGCGTGGATGGGAGGGAGACCCGCACCACTGGAGGGACGGCAAAGGTTTAGATATATTGGGTAACTTTTTGACGATCTGTTTAAAATTCAAGGAAAACAAACATTATCTTAACACTCCTGTGTGTGTTTTTATTTAATTGTTCAAATTAAAGTCTGTAAGTCTGTAAAGGACTTACTTGGACTTTCTGGAAGAGTCCAAGTAAAACCTATTTAAACTGTAGGGTTTACTCTTTGTTACTCAGGAGCCAGAGCGCAGTCTAAGAACATATTCTGACTTAACCAGACTGGAAAATAAACGACTTTCACACAGCAGAGTCCATATTTCTTACAGTACCACCCAAAGCTACATTGAAGTTGATACAATATGTAATAGACGGTCAATTACTTGATGGTATTTTACGCGCTGGGGACCTGTCCAGGGTGTATCCCGCACATGAACGGTGCAGAGTTGGTTGTTTAGATAAAAACATATTCGTTTGTGAGAACAGCCTAGTCAAAGTCCAGCCCTAAATCTGTTCAGGACTACGTGGTGATACTCGAGCACAAATTTGTCAAACGGTTTCACATTTGTGTTGCTTTCCTTCCATTTTTGCATGATTTGCTACTATCAACCGGGCTCCCATGTAAAATCCCAATAAAGCATGTTGAAGTCTGTCGTTGCAACGACACAAATTGTAAAAGAAAAAAAAAAAGAAGTTCGAGGGGCACGGACACGTTTGCGAGGTCTTGCGCACGCTCTGCTCAGGCTTTCCCTGTCGATCTGCATGAATCTCCTCAGGCAGGCCCAAGACGAGAAAAGGAAGAAAACGTTTCAGCGACGCAATCACTCAATCGTGAAGCATACCGACGGAAAAGGGGGGAATGAATTTTGTCGTGAAAGATGAAGCAAATTGCAGTGTGAAGAAAGACAGCGATGGAAGCAGAGTGGCCCCCAAACACAACACAACACAACACAACAGTTCCCTGAAGGAAAACGGCACTGTGCGACACAGCCGGCAGACAAGCCGCGATGACAGCAGCATGGTAAAACACCTCTAATGCATCTTCGTGGGTTTTCACCGCTTCTCGTATAGCAGCAGAGAAACACACACACACACACACACGTGTGACACACAACTGCAAGCCCCCCCGCTGCCCCCCCGGCAATCGAGACACTTGAGACTCACTTTTGTTTTTGTCTTGCCACAACCTTACACCCACAGCTACGGGATATTCATTATTCACTCTTTTGTTTTGCACGTAGACAACATGTTTGCCACGGAGAGGAGCGGGAGCGGGGAGGGGGCGCGAGAGATAAATAACGGTGATAAGTCTTGTCTTGTCAGAGGAGAGAAGAAGGGCTGAGTGACATACGATTGGTCTCCTGGTCGTGAAATATGCATGGCTTTTTCAGCAGCCAGAGGAGAGGAGTTAATTTAGGCCTCTCGCTATGCTCGGGGTAATTAAAAGAGATGATCGATAGTCCTCCTCCCCTCTTCCCCGTCCCCTCCACCCATCCTCACAGCCCCCACCCCCCGGGACTGATAACAGCCTTCTCCTCGCACGCATTCACACATCAGCAAGTGGCACTAACAATGCCCAGACCTCTGCAGTGAGCAGCACACCTGCACTTACAGGGCCACAAAATGGTCACAAAAAAAAGAGTCTGGAGTGCCTGACCTTGGCTCATCAGAGAGGATTGCAGATGTATTACGCAGAACTAAGTTTAAGTTTCTACGCACCACAACTCCTGGAGCAAACTTCCAGGCAACTTCAGAGATGCCGAGTTCCATTAAAGCAAGGCTAACACACCTGATTAAGTAGTAAGTGCAAAATAGATTAACATTTAATATACATCAGCCCAAGAAGAAACAAAACACATGATGTTTTTGTTTGTTTTTTTTTTTGTTTTTTGTTTTTTTTTTACAATACAATTCCTGAAGAATAATCGACACTGGCAGGCCAAAGCTCTTCAAAAAAAAAAAAGAGAGCGCTGCTATACGATTGCCAAAACTCCCAGCCTTCACATGTCATTTCCTCTCGACATGAAGTTTATAACAAGAAGCCATATGGATTCTCGTCTTTGACCTCTGCCACATTCACTGCCGGGCTACTATTGTTGCCCCGAAGGCACAAATAAAAACACACGCTCCAGAAAAGGCCGTTCACATTTTTGTGTCCGATCTAATTTCTGAGAGAGTTAAATGACATCCTATTTCCAGCCATTTAAATTTTTATTATTCCTTTGATAGTGGCGCGCATTGGCCCATAAAACAACAAAACACAACAACAAAAAAAAACAAAAAACAATAAAACAAAAAACTTTCTGTTCCCACATGTGTTCCCGACGCTCCAAATCAGTCTCTCATCTTTTTGTTCCTTGACTTTTCTGAAATTTGACTGAATCCCACATTTTCACAACCCAGCGGGGAAATCAGGAGAGATATGATCTTACAATATCTAATTTACAAATTTACTTTTAATACAGTGTGGAGCCTGTTGTCCCTCGTTATCTTGAGACCACAAACTTTATTGTGTTTTTTTGATTTTATGTGACAGACCAATAAAAAGTAGACCATAATATTAAGAAGAAATGGATTTCTAATTGTTTTATGAGGAGAAATCTGAAAGGTGTGCCATGCGTTTTCCTACAAATCCCTAAAAAGAAAAGAAAAAAAGCCGTGCAACTACTTTCTACAGAATTCACTCGCTCAGTAAATGCAGCCCACCTGCGTGTGATTCAATCTCACAAATCCAGCTCCTCTGTCCAACTGAACACAATCACAGAGCTACGCCGGACTAGCCCGGATCAAACCAGAACCCTGCCTTCAAGTGGCCCAGTCAAAGTCCAGCCCACATAACCCAGACGATCTGCTAACGGTTGGTTCTTTGAAGTATAGACACGGTGAGTTGAATGCGGATGGATGCCAGAGTGTGAAAATGTGGAAAAAAGTTCAAAGTGTATTAGGTAAGGTTGATTTAATTTATTTAGCACATTTTCAGCAAAAAGGCAGTTCAAAGCGCTTTACATGAATTAGAAGGAAACAATAAAATCAAAAGAAAGACAAAAAGGTAAAAGTATGAAACTAGATATACTGTTTCCCTATCTTTAATTATAATAAGTCATCCATAAGTTATAGACTACTAGAGGTTTTAGATTCTGATGAAACTAGATGTAGGATCTCCCTGTTTGGTTGCAGAAGGTAGATGGTACTTTGTGAGTTTTTTCTAGATTTGTAAACCAACAGGAGTTTCTCTAGGTCCTGCTCCGATATTAAACGTATGAGCCTGAATGTTGGTATAAAATAAGAAGTACTCCATAGTTTATAGAAGTAATAAGCTAAACAGCCAAACGGGGCAAAGAAATGACACATCGGGAAAAACAGGCACATACAGCAACATTCATATGTGACCCAGCTAAGGCAAGCGAGGTCAGGGGGTTATGAATCCATTTGCAGGATCTCATGTTGGTCAGTGGCTTCCATGAACAAAATTAATCAGAACAATCAGGACGACCCACAGCGTCCGATGCCGTCTTTCTGAAATCAAAACTCACTTTGTTGATTTCTCCTTCGTCATTTCTGATGTGAAGGTGAGGAAGGAGGGGGTGGGTCGGTGGGCGAGGGGGAGTTTAGTTTCTCCAGTCTCTTCCATAAACCAGCACTCTGTCATCAATATTGTAGAAGAATCTATACTGCAGGACTAGAAGACTAATTAGAGCTAGCTCTAAATTATTTAACTCCCTCTGATTTTATTGATTTGTCAGTTCAAAGCTGCGACTCAGAGCTGTAAAATTGACTCTGCTGAAAGAGACATGCTCGTCCACTGGTTTATGGCTGTCAGCGCGCGGACAGGAGGGGGGCGGGGGAGTTTGGACGACGCTGATGTACTAAACCAGTTGCCCGCCTCACATACACACACACAAAACACACACCAAGAAAGAGAGAGAGGAAGAGAGAGGCTGCGAGTTACCGCATATACGGACGATATGAGGCAAGCATGAATCAGGGATTCATGCAGCCCAATAAGGTTCTTCAATCACACCTCTTAATGAACCGTTTTGCAAAATAAACCCTCTCATTTAGCGCACACATATGCTCGTGCACTAATTATCTCCCTCTGATTAACACAGATCTCCACATGCAGCGCGTCGAGCCCCAGGGATCCAGTTAGCCACCTGTTACCAATATCTCCAGTCTATTATAATAACGTCAGCGAACAGACACACGCGCGCCACACGACGCATTGCACAACGCGGGCGCCGATCGAGCGCAGCCGCTGAGAGCAAACAGCTCCTCCTCGAAGCAGGAGCTGGCCGTCGAATGTTTGCCAAAGTTGTTAATTGCCTAATTGGACGTCTATCTGCGGCGGGATTATGCACCGACGACCGGGAATCGATTGACCGAGGTCACACGTCGGCTCGCGTGATTGACAAGAGGCGTGAAATGATCTCACGGACCGCGAGGACAAAAATCTGCAGCTGCAGTTAGCAGAAGACGCTGACCATTCCAACCAGACGCCCCCAGCCATCCCCCTCCTTGGTGCAAAGGTCAACCACCCCCCCTCCCGACACTTTTACGAAATCTAAATTACCTCATTAATATCTTCAAAGCCAAGCAGCACAAACAAAAATTTTTGCTGCACGAACGTATTTGAGTTGACTGACACCAATTTTGTCTGATTTGAAGCAGGTGGGGTGAGGGGTGAGAGGTGCTGGCTGACCTTTCATGACCTCTGGAAACATTTCTTTATATTTTTAAAATGATAACGCCACAAACCCAATTTTTTTTTTGCTGCGCAAACGTAGCACAAACGTTTGACACCAGTTTTGTCTGATTTGAAGAAGGTGGTGGGGAGGGCTGGTTGACCTTTCATGACCTCTGGAAACATTTCTTAATATCTTTAAAATGACAGCGGCACAAACAAACAACCATCTTGAGACCAATTTTGGGGTGGCGTTCATCTTATTGGGATAGATTTTTTTTTTCTTCCAGTTTTGAATTATATCTAGATTTTACAAAAACTTATTGGGAGCAGCTTTTCAGCTGCTTCGTGAAATCTCCACGTCTCGCTTTCCAAAGAACTTCAGAGTCAGCAATGAGTTTATGATGCGTGCCACCGGAAAAAATCTGTGCATTCGCGCTGTGACTTTGGTTTTCATCATTAGCCTGTTTTGTGTTTTGTCACCAGCTTCTCTTTTTATGGATCTCTCGCCTTTTCTTTTTGTTTCTCAAAGCGAGAATATAATTCAAAACTTTCGTCACAGTTTCTTAAGCGTTCCCAGATTGTTTTATTTGGACCAGACAGTACCGCTTACATTTTTGTTTGTCTTTTCTTATTCTTTTTTTTTTTTTTTTGTCACACTACAACCACAAACAATAATGTGCTTCGTGTGACAGACCAACACAAAGAAGTACGTAACTGAGAAGTGAAAGAGAAATTGTTTCTTAAATTGAATTAAAAAATATAATAATGTAGTATGCTGTGGTATTCGGCTCCAATAGTTGGCTGTGGTTGCAGCCATTCTTTTATACAGTTTGTAGTTCAAGCTCAGGAAGATTGGACAGAGAGCATCTTTTGAAGTCTTGCTACAGATTTCGGTCTGTGCTTGGACTGGACCATTCCAAAGACATGAATAGAGTTTGGTTCGTAGCGCTGGCTGTACGCTCTCTGAAACACTGGCGTCCTCCCATTAACTCTGTCCAGATTTCCTTTGTCTGCTGAAGAAGAGCCTCCCCACAGAATGATACTGCCACTACCTTATTCTCCTGATGGTTCCAAAACACAGTCTGTGAAAGCCTGGACAGGGAACTTGGCGTAGTTTTGTCTTTCAGCGATGACTTCTTGTTGAAACTTGTCGCGTTGGTCTGTTAAATCAAATACTCATGAAATGAAGAAATCTGTGGTTGTACCATGACAAATTATAGAGAACTTCCAACATTTTTTGTTTTGCAGTGAACTGTTCTTTTCTTTTATTTATTTAGCAGTGATGCTCTTTGAACATTTCATTTCAGTTTCCCAACGTTGACGTCTTTGCAAACACAATGACTTGGGCTACGTGATGGTATCCGATTTCTGTCAACTCAGGTTCTACCGAAGCCAAAACTATACACTTTTTTTTAACGTATGTTATCAAAACGTGTTTTCTTAGGCGTCGTCTCGGTGACTTCTACCTGACAGCGGACCGTGTCCGGTGACAAATTCAACCACATCCCAGGCTCCAGATGCAAGAGGCTCTGCAGTCAATCCATCACTTTACAATCATTCATCAAGCACCCTCACTCCCCTTGTTTTTCCTCCCACCCTCTTTCTCTCTCTTCATTTATCAGACTCTCCAAATCAAAAGAGAACCAGTGGACCCTGAGGAACACCTGGCCCCGCGGTGACAGCGGCCATGTCCCACACACACACACACACACACACACACACACACACACACACACACACACACACACACAC
>VMRN01000050.1:559898-577969 GCA_010277015.1 Poeciliopsis turrubarensis
CACACACACACACACACACACACACACACACACACACACACACACACGCGCACATGCACGCAGACACACTCATATGCACACAATGAAAAAGCATCCCCGGCAACCAAAGAATTTCGCTTCCAACCTCTGTGTCGATCAGCAGCAAAGAGCTGCTACTATTTTTCAAGTAGCTTGAACTGTGACAGTTTTACAGATGTGTGTGTGTGTGTGTGTGTGTGTGTGTGTGTGTGTGTGTGTGTGTCAGGGCTGACTGGACACAGATTAAAGGTGGCATTACTACCCCCTCCCTCATTGAGCAACAGCTAGAGTGTGACCGTTGTTGCGCCGTGTAGCCCCGACTCTACACTTTCTTTCTTTCTTATAAATTTGAGTTCCTTTGCCGAGGCGTTTTCAGATCAGCTCAATGGCTTTCATCCTAACTAATAATCCAACTTCGTTCGAACGAAGTCCTGACGTCTGTTTTGTGTGTTGTACCTCCGGCTGTCGAAGCGATTTGACTTTTTACATTAAACCCATTAAAACAAATTAGGTCTTATTTTGAAGCTCATTTTGTCTGAATTTACTCCTTTTATAAGTCAAGCATCTCTCTTCATTATCCTCGACTGTCTTAGCACTTTCAACACAACTGTGATCGCTCTTCCAAAAATCTAAAGCAATTTGGTAACAGTTTGCTTTTTTAACTACCCAATTTGACAATAATTGCATTCGCAAAAACATCATATCTCACATCATATAGCAGGTAAAAAAAACAAGGGAGGGGGGGATAATTTTGATTTCTGGATATTTTCTAAAAATAATACCTAAAATCTGAACAATGCATACTGATTGTTCCTGAACCTTTATATTGGACTGAATGCTCACAAATGCAGGAATGTGTGCTCTTTTTTGTGCTGGTCAATCGAAGCTAAACAGAGCAACACGTAAACTTTCAATAAGAGCCTAAACTTAATTCCAGATGTCAAAATAAAAAAAGTTGAGCATGAACCTAATATCCACTAAAGTTAACAATGAACCACAGAATCATTATTTCAACATTTTCATGCCAAAATAGCTCACTGGGCCCTTTTATTTTAAGACAGCAGTTAAGATTCCGACTTTCTGATGAATTTGGTAAATTTTGTCATCAGATTCCTCCTCCTTTGGACCCACTGAGTATGCGTCGCCACTGGTTACCGTTTCAGATCTGAAGAAAACGCTCCTCATGGCTGAGTCGCTGTACGTTTCCGAAGGCGTGCAGAGAAAGTCTGCATGCGTCAAACTTTGCCTTCACATGGTAAAGTTTGTGTGTGATTAGAAGGGGCTGACTGACATATCCAGTGGCAGTCCCATGAAGAATGAAGTCACCTGGCTTTCCCCCTGCCTTTGAAGGTCAAGGAGACCCACTTGCATATTCATGGTCCTGGGCGGGCGTGCACAAGCGCACACGCGCGCCGGTGTGCATGTGTGTGCGTGTGCGGCGCGAGCGCGTCCACGCGGGAGTGTGCGAGAGCGCACCCGGAATCGATGGCTTTTAATTGTTTTTTCCTGAGCTGTGGAAGGAAGTGCCAGCAGTTATTGATCGGATGGAGGGATGGGAGAGGAGAGGATGGGACAACAGAGGGAGCACAAAGGAGGAAGAGAGAGAGACAGTGTGGCAGACAAGAAGGAAATGTGACAAGACAGGGTGGCGACATTGAACACAGAATCAGTGTCTGCTGGGTGGATGAGTGTGTGTCTGTTAGAGTGTTAGAGATAGTATGTGTGTGTGTGTTGGGGGGGTGTGCATATGTAAGTGTATGCACACGTGTATTTGTATAGGGGGCTGGGGGAATGTCACAGGGTGTCTGATCTGGATGCTGCGCACACGTTACACACAATACACACACACATGCTGCATCATTGAGTAAGGCCAAGTGTGAGTGTGTTTTCAGGTGGATCAGAAAATAGACTTCTTTTTTTTGTCATGTTTCACTTAAATAACATTTTCAACGTAGCATTGGTTTTCGCTTCCTGTTTGTCTTGTCATACAAGCTTTTAAAGGTCCAAATAATTCATCAGAGATGTTTGAAATAAATCAACCCATTCTAAAAATCGAAAAGTTGTTTGGCATTACAAGGGAATTAATTACGTTTGAGTTGTATTTTGAGATTTTGTGTTTGGTTCCTTTAATTTTTGTTCCCAGTTTGTCTTTCTATTAGGATTTACCATGATCACGTGTGTCAAAATTTATTTTCCAATTTCGGTTTTGTTTTCAAAGAATGCCATGTTTTGTTTTGTTTTTGTCTCCTCTCACACAACCCCAGCGAGACTTGTTCCACATCCAACCAACCCACAAAGGTACAATTGGCATAACCACATGGCAACATTGTGTCTTTCAAAATCCAACCAATTGCCACACTCAAGACTTGCGAGGGAAAAGGAACTGGGAATTCTACTAAAATGTGGAAGAATGTGAAAGGATGAAGCATTTAGTCCTTCTCTTCCTTCATTTCGACATTCAGGGATCACGTACATTGGTAGCCAGCAAAAAGACCTTCTGTTTCACATTGTGTACTTTTAAAGATCAGGAAAAAATGCCTCCAGGGTTTCATACCTTAAATTCTCTGAAAGGTGGAAGTAATTTAGTTCATTAGTAGCTGCTCCTAGTCACTTTGGTGAACCTGAGATAATTTATTTTTTGTGTTTTGTTTCTCTAACTAAGCTTTTTTTCGTGCGTAATTAACTTTTAGAATCAATTTCTTGTGATTCACTCTGTGTTTTAAATTCAACTTCACTTTTAGTTTTTAATTAATTTTTTTTTTTTGTTTAAATGGAGTTTATTTACGTATGAAAAAAAAAAGAATCTGTTACTCTCTTCAGTCAAATTATTTGTCCAATAAAGTAAGAACAGTATAAAGTTGTTAAAAGCACTACCCATGCTTAATGGTTCTTAATTCATCCTCAGAATACTATTCCTATTTTAAGTAGTTTCATATTCATCGTGCGTAAACACTAATTCAAAGACAGACTGTTATTTTGAAAACTACAAAGCAAGCAATAAATGTTAATAATTTCTTTTTTGAGTCTAAAGTAAAAAAAAAAAAGAAAGCTCATTGTTTCTGGCCTTTATTGACAAGTAAAAAAAAAAAAAAGGAAGAAAAACAAGAAAAACAAAAAACAGGTTGGCATTGAGCTAAGATAAAATTGGAGTCAATGGTGCTGGTCTGGCCTGTTTTTTGGCTGAAAGGTGTGTGTGTGTGTGTGTGTGTGCATTTACACTGTGTGTGAGGACATTTTGTGTGTGTTTACAAGTGCATTTGGACCAAAAGTATTGAGCTTTATTCCCTAACAATGTTCCACCTTGCCCTCATTACACAGAGGTTAAAGCGGCACTTGGCCCTGTCTGGATGGCTTAGGAAGCCACATATGCGTGTGTGTATGTGTGCGTAAACACATGCACCCAAAAACCAACACAAAGGTGTGAGCTCGGTTTCTCTCGTGACCCGGCCAGCAGCCCTCAATCTCTGAAACGCAGAGAAGGAGAGATTGCAACGATTTGTGGAAGAAACGTCTGCAAATATTGCTCGTAGTGGAAGTTACGGCAACAACTTAATAGAACCAAATAAAAACTGTTCCATTAACAAAGTTTATTACTTTTTTTAAATTAATATATGTCCAATAAATTAATCACGTTAGCATTTATTTATTTGAGGGGACATTCAAAAGACTTCGACCTGGGGATCTTCCACCTTTCGTTCCAAAACACCAAAACTTAACAAAAATGTAATTTAGCTTATCCATGTCCACATTTTCATAATTGGACATTAACAAAGCCGTTGTCATAGTGTACACTATGCAGGCGCTACAAAGTCTAAGCTTGTCTGGACCGGGAATGCAATGGGATTAACTGGATTGAGCTGTACAGCGTCACCAGGAAGTCCTAGGTTTCCCTTCTGGACTTATCGGTCCATCCGTCCGTCTGTCCAAAGCCATCTTTCATCCAAGACTAACTTGTGTGGTGCCAAAGAGGTCATGCAACTAGTTTTGTTGTGTGACAAAGCCAGTTGTCACACAACAAGGCAAAAAAAAAAAAAAAAAAAAAAAAAAAAGATCTTATATGTGTTGTCCAAATAAGATTTATTTGAAAGTTCGTGGCAACATGTTGCGTGGCAGTGCGGCAGGTTGAAGACTTTTTGAAGAATCTGAACTTATTGGAGAAATCTCTCTTGAAAAGCTGTTGGCTTCCCGTCAGTAGACCTTGAGGAATTCCTGCTCAGATTGTTAATGAGGGATCCCCAGTGAGAGTCTGATACCTTTGTAATAATAAAAAAATGAGCTATTCTTTAGTTATTCTCTGCAAAATATTTTTTAAAAACTCCTATTTTATTTATTTCCTTTTTCAGAAATAAATAAAAAAAAGTTGCGCTCCCTGCATTAGCAGTCTACAAAAATCATCAAATTGTAGACAAATTGCTTTGATGCCTGATTAAGGATCACTTTGCAATTCCTGTTGGATCCTGACACGTGACATCAACCAGAGCCTGATCGGCGTTTCTAGCGCAATTACCAGTAACTACTTTGTCCCCGGAGTCATCCACGTTTTTAAGTTTTCGTCTCCGTGCATCACAACTCTTTGTTCTGGAGGAGCTGCTTGTCACCCTCCTCACATCCCGCCGTGGTCTTTCGCTCAGGAGTCCCTCCATCAGCCACTTTACGTCTCGTTCCTCGCCCAAAACACCTCCATTCCAAAAAAGACGGAATAATCAGCGTCTACTGGAGCACGGCAGAAAAACATTTAAGCGAGCAGGAGGTGGGGCGGTGGCGGTGGAGACGGAGATTGGGGAGGGGGAGAGCGGGGCGGCGTCGGGTTAGCGTGTTGAATAGGTGGAGAGGAGATTGTAGCAACACAAGCACACACACGGCATGCTGTCAAACGTGTATTCACACACACACACAATCACACACAAAGATTCTCTGTAATAGATTCTCGCCTTGACACTCAATTCCGGGGCGAGACGATCTCGCTTTATCCCTCCCTGCATCAAATATTTAAACACTTGTATTAGTGGCTGTGACATCCCCTCAAACAACCACAGCTCAGGGCACCAATCTCCTCTCCTCTCTCTTTTCTTCTTATTTATTTTCTCTATGTCCTTCACCTCCTTTTTTTTCTCGCTCCATCCTCCCCAATATGGTCCATAAAATCTTCTCCCCCCCCTCTCCAATGTTATCACCTGCTTACTTTTCCCCCACCGCCCCATCATTTTATATTTTCAAACTTCCACCTTCTTTTTCCTTTTGCCTACAGAGGGTGCTGTATAAAGGAGGGGTTATGTTTTTTTCCCCCCCCTTTTCTCTTTTCCTTCCCTTGTTCTCTTCAAGCTTCTCAAGAGAGGCCTTTTCAATCTCATGAGGCAAAGCTCCACAGATTGCAACGAGGAGCGAGGGAACTGGGAATGGAGAACGCGGGATAAAAGAGAGGGAGGGAGGGGAGCGCGGCTCGGTGGCGGCGGTGCGCTTGAATGACGTCTTTCAAGAGGAGCAGTCTAGCTTGTCAAATCGCCGGCTGCGAAATGAATTGGCATATCTGTTGGGCCTGGAGAGGAGATGTCACGCCACGGCGTTTCATATTCCTCGATAAGGCCAAATAACGCAATTGTCAGAGAAGACAGAGAGCGCGCTGACGGAGAATGAGAGAGTGGAGCCAGTTAGAGGAGTTGGAGGGAAGGGGAGCGCGAACCCAGCAACAGTGGAGTGTGTATGATAGACACGCTGAGCTGTTTCTTTTTTCTTTTTTTACACCTGATACTCCGCCCGCCTGTCTGTCTGTGGTTTGTGCGTTACGGCAGGCTAATGCAAACCTTTTAAAACCACTCAACACATAAATCTACTCGCCTAAATCTGATTGGCTCGCCATTGAAGTTTTCCAGCTTTAAGAGCTGAGCGAAGCTCACACCATGACCCAATCTTATTCTTTTTTTTCTTTTTGCAAGATTTTTATGGCTTTAGATGGAGTGCTTGAATAGGGAGGAACATGAAAAGGCATGATTGAACTTTTTGATGACCCGGGCAAATTCACCTTGGCCTTCTCTGCGACTCAGAAACCGCACGGTTAGGATTTGATCCGGCATACTTATTTTTTTACTTATGGCGGATTTTGTAGATTTTTGTTTTTTTAACTTTGATATTGTTCCTAAAGATGCAAACAAGTACAAACTTTGATATAAAATTTTGAAAGTACTCCATAGATTGCATATTCAACTTCGACAACAGTTCTTCCAACTCTTTTGACCTCAGTGGACAAAACGCCCATAAAGGCTTCGCTTTATGAACTCAGTTTGGAGTATGCCATCATGACTTTTGATATGGAGAAATTTTAATCACTTTGACGACCTTTGACCACGCTTGCGTTTTTCTTTCTCGCTCTTTCACAAATGTCTGCCGTTTGTCGGGTCTCGAAATTAATTCAGCTATACGAGCCGAAACGCAATCGAAAAGGACAAATACATTTTAAAAAAAGTTAGAAATTTCCAGAAAGCCTCTTCAAAGAGGACGACCGCATTATTATGCTCCTCTGAGCCCCTGCTCAGTGTTTTCATTCCTAGTGCGATTTGTCACTCGGAACTTTATTGTTACGCCGTCTTGAAGGAAAGCGCATTCTTATTCAGGTGTGACAAACTTCTTTGTTCAGTAGAGTCCAGTGTGGGAAAGTGTATCGCTGTGAAAGCCCCACTGTCTGCAGCATGAGTGTGTTGAGGCAAATAACATGTACATGTAACACGCCTATGGAGGACGGCTGCAGCCTCATAGTGCAGGATGTGACAAACTCTAAGGAAGGCTGTCTGAGGCAAGGAGTCCGGTTGGAAAGAGGAGGAGGAGGAAGATTGGACAGACTTGTCTGATTTTTTTTTTTTTTTTAGAAGAGGACTGCAGTTGGGTTTTTGTTGTTGTTGTTGTTGTTTTGTTGTTGTTTTTTTTCTATGGGAGTGTTTTTGATGGCAGATAGATGCTTCACCCGCTGCACGGATACTAAGAAATATGCAAAATAAACAAGTAGCTGTCAGTTCCTGGCAGCCTCTTGTACAGGAACCAGGAAGATGCTGCTTCTGTTTCTTTCTGAATCACACGCGAAAATACAGACTCAAAAACACTCAGGCAAACAACACACACTCTTTACACACACACACACGAATATATATCTATATATATACATATATATACAAATGAAAGATGAGGTCAAATTAGCTTTAAGATAATCAAGATATGCAAGAATGAAACATGAAATAACTCATGGAATGATTGGGAGTGATATCACAGTTCAGTATTCCCTCATTTCTTTAAATCTGGGATGAAGGGATCGTTCCACGCTCCTGTCTTCAGAATAAATCTCGAGTTGGAACGATACTGAATATCGTATCATCGATATTTAGTATCGTACTAGCAGAAGCGTACTTTTTTCAACTCAACAATACCCCTAATGTGCCTTCAAATATTGGTGGCAGCGAAAAAAAGGTCACAACTTAAAAGATAAGAGTTTTTCTAATGCAAAAAAAAATAGAAAGAATGACTTGTAGATTAAAGGCAGTCAAGAGAACAGTTTCTTTGCAAAGTACTGGTCAGAAAATGTTTGAGTTGTCAGAAACGTCAAAGCTAGTTTTGATTATTTTCTCCCGCTATCCATCAAATTTATGTATATTCCACATTTCACCAACAAGGCATTTCAAAGTGCTTTAGCTACATTATAGCTATGTGTGTCGCGAAAGGGACCAAAAAAAATTAAAAATGGTCATATTTCAGTGTAGCCACAGTTGAAAGCTACAGTTAATTAGCCATGTAGCTAGTCCGGTTAGCTTAATAACCGCATTAAGCTAACGCATCATTCCTTTGTACAATATTTACCAGGAGTTCTTCTTCTTCTTCTCCTCCTCTTCCGTCGGTTGCAGCCAGTTTCTCTCCTCCGTGTGGTCGGCCCATTAGCTGGGTGACCAGCGGACTATGACAGGGCGGCCCGGTCACGACAACACACAGCGGGCAACGCTGCTGCTGCTGCTGCTGGCGCCTTTCGCATTAGCGCGGTGAACAAGGGGAACCGGAGTAGGAAGCTTTTCCATTAGCGCCTCCCACGTTCTGCCAACAAGCTGACAGAGAGAGGCCGAGTGGGAGAGGCGGGGAAAGGAGGCCATGTTTTCAAACAGCTGCTCCTTAACGGCGTGACAGCGGCTGGAGCCGAGCGGCCGCGGGCCCCACAACAAGACGGGTTGCTGTGTAACGTAATGGGGGTCTGTTGGCGTTTTTATCGTTTCCAATTTGTTTGAAGGTTGTTTCTGATGGCAATCGCCAAAAAACAAAAAACAAACAAAAAAAAACATGGCTTGTATAATGTGATTAAATCAAAAGCAACACTGGTCACTCTAACTTGCTGTGATTTGTGTTGTTTTTTCAGTTCCAGCGGAGAATCACGACCTATGGCAAGCCGTTTTAACATAAATTCGGGTTTGCCGCCCTTACATTCCAGATATCTCAAATTGTTTTATGACTAGACATTTTAGCAATTTAAGATATCTCTAATTATATTTTGACTAGACAAAATACCTATTTGAGATATCTCTAATTACATTCTGACTAGTCAAAATGACGTCAGATTTACCATTGATTTGTATGGGGACTTCAATTCAAGATATCTGTAACGTCATTTTGACTAGTCAGAATGTTCATTTAAGATATCTACATTTTAATTATGACTAGTCAAAAAGTAAATTCAAGATATCTCGATTATAGTTTTGACTAGTCATAATTGTAATTAAAGATATCTCTAATTAGTCCATAATTCAAGATATCTTAAATGTATTTTTGGATAGTAGAAATGTAGTTTTGACTAGTGGAAATTGAATTATAGATATCTTAAAAGCAAATAATGACTAGACAAAACTAAATTAGAGATATCTTGAATTATAATTTTGACTAGTCAAAATTCCTTTTAAGATATCTCTAAATGAATTAGAGATATCTTGAATTATTCAACTTTTCTATTTAAGATATCTTAAATGAACATTCTGACTAGTCAAAATGACGTTACAGATATCTTGAATTAGCGTTCTGTCTAGTCAAAACGTCACTGATTTACGTGGCAATTTGAAAGTTTAATAAAACAATGAAAAATAGAAAAAAACGAAACAAGATATTTGAAAATGCACAACTTTCATGTTGAAAATGATTGACAAAGCAGTTTTAGCTTTTCAAAGCTGTTTTTAACTGCATTCGGTTCGTTGGAAATGAATAAACAGGACATTTTTTGCAGATATCATTAGCAGTCTTAATAGTTTATGAAGTTTTGCGTTCTCCGCATTTCCAACATTGCCGAGCTCTTTCTAATTTGTGGCATTTACGGACAGTTTTGTGCAGGAAACATAAAATTCTGCAGGCAACTGTTTGGACAGCACAAAGGGGCTTCAACGTCATTCGTAAGTCAGATATCTAAAATTGTAATTTTGACTAGTCATAATTACGTTCAAGATATCTTAAATTGTAATTCCGGATACGTGCCTCGTCAAATGACAAATCCAGTGACGTCATTTGAGATATCTTGAAAGGAATTTTGACTAGTCAAAACGTAATTGAAGATATCTTGAATTATTATTCTTACTAGTCAGAATGTAAATGCAGATATCTTAAATTACCATTCCGGATAGTCAAAATGTAGTTTTGTCTAGTCAAAATGCATTTTCAGATATCTGGAACGTAATTACGGATAGTCAGACGAAACCGAATTTATGTTAAAACGGCTTGCCATACACGACGCGCCTATTGAAATGGATTGCCTGGCATTTCATCAATAGCTTTCTCTTTCTGAATCCGACAAAAAGAAAGCAAAAATTCCATGTTTTCTCGATTCACCTGCAAAAGGTAGAGAGCCCTGATGCTTCTTCTGTTGATGAAGTGATCAAACGACGAGGGTCTCATTTGCTGTGATCACAGAGACGCTGCACATTCCCTCCTCCCCGGCCGCCTCCATCATCATTTATTTTATCTTTTTTTGTTTCGCGCTCCGCCGTCTCCTTCTTCTTCTGCTGTCTGTTCTCGTGTAATTTGACATGGAGATGCTCGTTATGGCGGATCAAAGGCAGCCATCTGTGGCCTGTCGGCGTGCCTCAGACAAAACCGGGGAGGTGAGATGAGAGGGAAGACCCAGGACGCGTTTCAGACGGAGACGCAGTCGATCAGAAATGCGAGCATTAGCCGAGCCCTGTGAGCAGGAAGGGGGCCTGGTGAAATTAAAACAGGGAGACGCTGAAGGTGGCCATTTGGAGTAGAAAGCGATACCTCGAGAAAGTACAGATGTGCAACTTCGGTGTGTGTGTGTGTGTGTTTGTTTGGTTGGTTGTTTGGTTTCACTGGCTGCCATGGCTCCTGTGATCTAATTTCTTTCTTTTTTCTTTTTTTTTGCTCAGGGAAGGCCTGGAAATTGGCATCAGCAGGAATTAGATCCTCATGGTCGGAAAAGCTTCTCTCTGGATCGGCTGCGTTACGAACGCCAGGCGGTGGCGTGTCAAGCAGCGATGCGCTCGGGCCTTCCAGCTTCCCACCCGCCGTTTTCTGTCGAATATTCCAAAGATTTTCCGTGAATAGGTTGGAGTGACGTTCCACGGAAAATATGGCAATACTGCATCATTCTGCACTCAAGAGTTTCTAACGCCAGTCCCCAAGAGCTACTGCTGCACTCCTTTTTTTTTTTTTTTTATCTGTATGTCAAAAGGCCTGTTTGTGTCCCTCAGCAATAATATTGAGCTAAATATAATAACTTAGCAAAATAAGCTAGTCTGGCTGCCCTCAGTCTAATAATGACTCAGTTTCTGCCTCCATGTTGTTCAGACACTGGGTCCATGGAGGAGAGGGGGGGCGGATCTGCGCCTCGAACTATCAAATATTCATACCAACGTATGAATAATTTGTTCATTTTTAAATCTGTTCAAATTTTAAACCTGATAGAATGATAAAAAAAAAAACCCCAAAAAACGCTTCTTAAATGAACGATTTTAATATACCATTGTCAATCTAAACTCAATATTTAACGATTAAAATCCTTGTTTTAATCCCTAGCCTCCTGAAATATACACTTCCAGCGTCCGTCATGATTAATCATTTGCCTCAAATGATTAAGTGACGCAGTTGCAAAGGGTTAATAGTTTGAGTCATGCAGAACTGATCTGACCGTTTCCATAGCAACGATCAGAAGCAAGACATTCCCCCAGCACTACAGCGAGCTCATTGTAGCTACGACCTGTCTATGACACAGATCTATTTCATAGATCAAAGAACATCTGAGGTTATAAATGCTTCCGAGCAGGAGTGGGTGGTACTTGTCGGCCCCCCATCTCGGGGGGGTTTACCCCGGTGAACGGGAGGGTAGCCTCCCTACGCCTACAGGTGGGGGGACGAGTCCTGACTGTTGTTTGTGCTTACGGGCCAAACAACAGTTCAGATTACCCGCCCTTCTTGGAGTCCTTAACTGTTGCGTCTCGGTCCGGTCTATTGTCCAGATGAACACCGAGGTGTTTATGTTCTTCAACCACCTCCACTTCTTCTCCCATGACGGAAGTTGGGTTTGATTTAATCCTGTTCCTCCTGAAATCAACAATCATCTGCTTTGTTCTCCGTCTTCCTGGCCACGGTCTGAATTCAACTGGTCTCTAAACTCTCCTTGGGTGTGCATAAAAAATACATTTCATAAATGAAATAGCAAAAATAAAACATCAGGGCCGCACAGTCGGTAGCAGTGTTGCCTTGCAGCAAGAAAGTCTCGGGTTTAAATCCCGGCCTGGGTTCTTAATGCATGGGGTTTGCATGTTCTCCATGTGCATGAGTGGGTTCTCTCCGGGCGCTCCGGCTTCCTCCCACAGTGGACAAAAAGATTTTGTGCACCTTAAATAATAGATGGATGACAGAATTGAAAAAAAAATTGTTTATGTTAATTATTACTATTATTAGTAGTAATATTAATATGAATATTAATATATTTGTATGTTAATCAATATACAATTATATGATATATAATTAATATGATACTTAGTACTTATTGCTAAATACTATACTAAAATGATTATAATGTATCATAATAATTATTGTTAATGACAATGATAATAAGTTATTATTATCAATAAAATAAATAATAATTAGTATTTATATTGATAATTATTGTTACTATTGATAATGATAGTAGTAAAAATATAATAAAGTTATTATAATTTAATATTGTCATTATTGTTATTGTTTTTGATCATGATAATAGTAATAATAATATCACGATCCCTGAATCAAATGAGCAAATTAAGTCTTCAGTATGATCTCAAGTTTTGCAGACTGATGCTAATGAGACGTAACGAGACGTACATTTGATTCCGGTGTGCTGGGACAGAACAGCAGCTCTAAGAGTACGAAGATAGACATTCAATGCTGTACGTGAAGCATAACTTTTCTTTAGCTGCAGTGTTTCCTGGCCCTGTTACTTTTCAAAAAGTAACTTCACAGTCCAAGCCATTGAAACTGAAATGTTGAATAGAATTGCGTGATTACGCCAACTGATTTCTCTTCATCCTCTATGGTTGACCTCGAACGTTCCTTGGTTTAACCTTTGCCTTAAGGCCGGTGAAGTGCATATTCACAAATTTTCATTTTTTTACATCATTATTGTGCATGAGCATGTCGTTTGCACAGTTAAAATGTTTTAACCAGGAAGAGGTTAAATTGGTAATTGGTAATTCTCAAATTACCTCTATACAAACACACACAACATGCGTCGTGTGTGTTTGGGCCTTATTGTTCCAGGAAGGCGGATACCTGGTCACAATGGCCGTCCACTCAGTGCTCCGATAAACGCACGCATGTACATTATGCCGCATGAGGAGACAATGGCTACCTGGGGATCAAGGGCACGCATTACGTGGAAGAAGACAGACATGGACAGGACGTTGTCGGAACATAATGGTACAAGACTGTCATTACGCAGAACAAGACATCAGAGGACGGAACATAAGGTGATCAAACCTCCCCTCCGGCAGGCGTGAGGGATGAGAACGACAGAGAGAGGGACAGCAGAGGAAGTTGGAAAGAGGACAAAGAGATGAGGGCAAGATGAAATAAGAGGACAACTCCACTCAGACGGACCCTATCCCTCAAAGTAATGACGATGTCTTAGTTGGTTAAAAAGCAGTGTTAAGCACTGACCGGGTTGAATATCAGCGAGTGCTGGCATTAAGATATGAATGGCTTCTTAAGTAACAGCACCTTGATGGATTTGGCGATATGGGAGCAGAGCAGGATGCGTGCTGTAATGAGTGGAAGGGATTAAATATTGCAGGATGAGGAATGAAGCAAAGTGAGGGTCGGAGGAAGAGGGAGGCCGGTGCGTTTTAGACAAATGGACATTTGCAGAACACAGACGTGTTTTGGTGGTACGTCAATAATTACTGCGGCGGCACTTAGTCAGACTAAACACGTCTAGTTTCAGGTGAGTTAGGATGAGCAAACTCATTTGCGCTGACCGCATACTTGTGCAAGTTGGAACAGCGAAAACGAATTTGCCTGGTGGAGACACCACTTTTAGAAAAAACAGACGCGTTTTTTTGACAGGTTTTGTGCAAAGGGTGAGTCGGATTTGTCAACCGTGTCAAAGTCTTGCAAACCTAACAACAAACACGTCTGTGCTCTGAAGTGAAAAAAAAAAAACATTAAACATCCTTCATTCTGCATGACAAAAACATGTAAAAATAAATAAATAACTTAGAAGTTGAGACAGGCCGAAGCAAAAGTTATGTACACATGAAATAAAAGTCCACTGGTCTCCCGGCATCACAGCCACTTCGCTTTGGTCTCAGGCTGTTTGCTGTTTTCTTTGGCACTTTAGTTTGAAAGTCGTTGTTGTTTTCAGTCTTTATTTCTCTCCGTTGCTCACAGTTTGCTCTCCTCTTCCTCCAGCGGTCGATTCAAACCTGGGATGAACTTGAGGAGACGCCTGCAGAAGCTCTTCTGTTTGGGTCTTCTCTGCAGCGAGTCGAATCCGCCATGTTTCTCAGCCGACCCCACGGACGAAGAGGATGACAAAGATCCCCTCAAGTGTGCTGGCGCTGCGAGTCAGGTGAGTCTTGGTCAAGGTGAGGGGTGACCACCGCGCCGCCACGTGTTTGGTGGCACGTTAACAACATTTGGGACATAACAAGACTGGACATTTCTAGTTTTAGGTGAGTTAGGACGACCAAAATTATTTCCAGGTTTGGTCATCCTACGTGTCCGTTGATCGTACAAAAGTGTAAATCGGGAATTAATAGAAATATGCCAATTTCAAAGGAAAAATACAACTCATTTTTCAACTAGTTTTTGTGCAAAAATGAAATGGGTTTTCAACTGAATCAAAATTTGTGTATTTTGGAAGATCGCAGTGGAAAAAAATGTTTTTGCATTGCATGAGTCACCAGATGTTACTAGGAGACAAGATGGCAGGAGGATGATGCAGCATGTTTTTTTTTAATTTAATGACTTATCGCACGAACGAGCAAATTTATTCACATGTGGCTTCAATTGATTGATTGTTAATGGATAATTAATGTTTTGTCGACATTAGCGGAATTTCCACCAAGACTTTTGCACACTTCCAGTTGAATTTCAGCTTCTGATTTTCACGAAAGCTTCCTGCTTCGATTCAATTCGACTCGAGACTTTGAAGAAGTAGTCGACGTCTCGGCCTCTTACTATGTTCTTCGCGGCATTTCCGATATTTTTTGTTTGTTTTTGTTTTTTTTTTTTACCTTTGTGATAAAATAAGCTTAAAAAAGCTGAAAGAAGTCAGAGTCACCCGTTGGTCCAGCTGTGTTGGAAGCAGCGCTTAAACTGTTACCAGCGATTATCCGAGTGGCGAAAGGTGTGCTCTCAACACGAACGCGTGAACTTCCAAGATTGATCTGAAACGGTATTTCAAAAGAAGAAAGACATGAAGTACATTAAAAAAGACAAACCTGAAGCTCACATTTTGAGAAAACATGTCAGTTTCCCGCCACCTTTAGACTGCTTTTAGCCCCAGAAGGTTATTTTGTCAGACGAGACTGAACCAGCCCTCCTCCCCAACCAGTCCAATAAGTGTTTTTCAATTACCGCTGTCAGCCGGTAATCATCCAGTGATGAATAGTCTGATATCTACGCTTTATATTCATCTGCCGTCTTGGTTATTTTGCTTCTAGACAAAGCTGCACGTGTGTACGAGCAGGAGGGAGAAGCAATATGTATTCTGTTTACAAAGTATTGAAGGTGCGATCGAATGGATGGCAAAGTTAATGAATCTTGCCTTGTTTAATTTTTCACAAAGCAAATAAATATAAATGTTGTTGTTGTTTTTTTTTCCTCCTCAACAATTAAACGCACCCCTGTCACTCCTGAGAGGAAGCCGGGGACGCTGTTTTGATCAAATATATCATTATTACTCATCATAAATCTTTTTCTTTTTTTTTTTTTTAGCTATTATTTTTCTCTTTTCTCGCATTTTCGGAGCCAATAAAATGGGCAGCGGCTCAAAAAGAAGCGGCCTAATTTCTATCATTAGCAGCATTATGTAAATATGCAGAGAGCTTATAATTGCACCAAACAAGTCCGCAAAAAGGCAGATGAGCAAAACACTGATTTCATTATTTTTAAGGTCATTATGGAAATAGCAGAACGTCTAAACATTCCAAATGTGAAAACCTGTTGGAAACAGTTCCATAGCGTCAAATGGTTCTTTAAAGTTCAGCAAAAGAGCAAAACCAAGAAGCCAACAACGTGTTTGCAGGCAGATATTTGTAGGAATCCTTGGGAATTGGACTATAACGGGTCTGAGTGGTTGGACTGTAAACTCTGAATTCAAAACTTAACATATATTCCTAATTTATTTCTAACATTTTTGTGTGAAATTTAAATAAAACAGTCAACTTCACATTTCTTACTGAAGTGTACCATGACTGGGCATAACTTTGGGAAATGAAGGTCATAGCTGGGAAACACGATGAGGGGAAAAAAAACTCATTGAGCTGCATATGCACGGATGTAAACAACTCTTTCACGCAATTTTGTGTGCCTTAAAAACATGAATTTAAACTGAAGACAGATTTTGAAAATGGTGGTATTATGTATTTTCCAGACAAATGATGCCATTTTATTCCATCAGCGAAGTAACTTTGTTGCCTTCAGTTGTTGAACGTAACAGAAAAGCTGCATATATCAAACAAAAAAGAAATTTGACGCTTCGAAATGGGCCGCTGTCTCTTTAAGAAGCTACTAGTCTTTCCAGCACTCCACCACTTCAGCATGACGTCACAAAAATGTTCCTCCGTCAGTCTGTGTGCAACCCTTCTTAGAGGTGTTGAACTGAGGTAGTTTGTAGGATAAGCTCAGCAGTTTAAAGAGCTGCTTCCTAATCGCTGCTGCCACTAGTCTGTAGGAACTGAGTGGAGGGAGGGCTGCTCTGTGAGGCGGGCGCTCGGCTGGAGACCGCATCTCCGAGGCGGGGCTTTGTGGAAACGGGCGGATCCGGAATGGTTGCCACAGGAGACGAGAGGATTTCTCAAACGCGCATGACGGAATCTAAGCAACGCTCCAAGTATGTTCTGACGAGAGAATGACGTTGTAACGTGATATGAAGCTAAAAAAGAAAAAGTCCCTTTTACACCGTTACCCGCCTTTACATATTTGAGGTTGATTGAAAACAAGAGTTACAGAGACTGGTGTGATTTTGACGCGTCCAAAATCACGCGTCAAATTTGCAAAAAAAAAAAAAGAAAAGAAAAAAGTGGATAGAGCAAGAACGCTTTTGCGATGCTTCGCGTGTCGGCCGGCCCTTTCTTAGAAACAATCAAGTGGAATCCATGTACAGGCAGCGGAGGGGCTCCATGCCCTCCTCCTCTTGTTTTCTCTTCGCTCCCCATCTATCACATCCAGCGGGTGGCACAGGCCACTGGCCAAGCCTGTCCGCTCGTCATTAGCCCCACGTTCTCCCCACGCGATCCGTGCGGCTGCCCCTGTCTCCTCTCTCCAGCCCGACACCCCATAATAATATCTCTTTCAACCTTCACACCGTGATAAATAGGGGTGCGCGGAACAAAAGGAACGGCGCCAGAGGAGGGAGGGAGGAAGAGAGACCGGGACGGCTGACGTAGGAGAGATGCAGAGGGGAAGAGAGAGAATGCTGGGCATTTTCAGTTCAGTTCAAGCGCACGAAAAATACAACTAAATAATACAAAGTTATGTACTGGCCTTCAGCTTGATGTTCTTCTCAAAGGAGACACTGGCGCAACTGTTAAACAAGTTCTTTGTGTTTGTTTCAAGCTGACAGGTTGCGTTAATAGTCAGTAATAGATTAAGTCTCCCTGGATGGAAACAATACATGTGTCGAAACTTAAAGGTGTAAAATGCGAGCGGTTTAAGCAGCTCGTGTGCTGATATCCCTAACCCCAACCCTAACCCTACGTCACTTCAAATCTTCTAAGAGAGCAAACATGTTGAAGTTAAATCACGCAGCGCTACTTTCAAGTTTTGTTTCGTCCATTTTTATTTCCTGACAGAATCCTCTGCTCGTCTCTGGAGTTTAACGGGACAAATAAGGACAACAATGAAATAAATCAACACCCCGAAGCTCCGGCAGACAAAGAGGGATATGAAGTCATTATGTGCGCTCCCCTGAGACCTGCTCACAGTTTGATCTTTAAGTTATAATTAAAATCTCTCTCAGCCTCTCCTGTTTTTTTTTTTTTTTTTTTTTTTTTTTGGTTTTTTTTTCTCTCACTTCCTGCTCTTGTAATATCTGTGATTTATAAGCACAGCCACACATTAGTCTTTTTTTTCTTTTTCTTTTTTTTTTGTTTTTGTGCTTTAATATTTCTCGAACCGCAAAGCAAGAGAAACCACGCACGCACAGGGAATCAAACCCAGGACCATCTTGCAGCAAGCCAACAGGGCTACCAACTGCGCCACTGGCTAGATTTACTCAAATAACATTTACTTTATTAAGAATGTACTTTTAGGAGTATTTTTGTTTTTTCCTCGCTGTGCTTTTTTTTTTTTTTTTTTTTTTTTTTTTTTTTTTTTTTTTTTTTTTT
>VMRN01000050.1:579851-607417 GCA_010277015.1 Poeciliopsis turrubarensis
GTGTGTGTGTGTGTGTGTGTGTGTGTGTGTGTGTGTGTGTGTGTGTGCGTGTGTGTGCGTGTGTGTGTGTGTGTGTGGAAAAGAGATGAGGGAGTTGAGGTGGACGATGATTTAATGGCTCCGTATTGAAGTCTTGTGTCTGTAATCGCACAGTTCAGTTTCAGCTGTGTGCGTGCGTGCGCGTGCGTCTGCGCGTGCGTGCGAGAGAGGGAATCCGTCGACTTGTGCGGCACGACGATAATATCTGCCGCGCATCCATTACCCCGTCCCTATTATCCAGAAATCACAGGAAGGAGAATGAAAGTGCCTTCAGTCTTGCAGCTGTTTCTGAGCAGGCCGCTGCCCACCTCCCCGCCTCTCCCCCAGTCAGAGGTTAAGATAGCAATCAGGGCGGAAACGCAGATGGAGAGAGGCGTTTTAATAATATTTTAATATTCACACTGGCTGGTAATTGTTAAACCACAGTCAGGTCCCCCATTACTCTCACTTGTCGTGGACCTCCGCAAATGACAAAGAGAGAGGAAAGAGAGGATTCTGGGTTTTGCCAGGCCACTTTGGACGGTTATCTATTTCCTCTGAGTATTAATTTTTTTTTCATTCTCCTGTGTTTCCTTCAGACAGGTGAAATGGATGTGAAGAAATGTCACAAGACCTTCTAAATAGTTGCATGTTTCCAAACACCACATTCCGATTCCTCCCTGATTCGGAACAGATTCAGAAAAACACAGAGAAGGTAAACGTATGGCATGGAACAAAAGTATTTGTATTGATTATAACTTTTCATTTTACACGGTTTCCCCCCCGATGTCTTTATAAGTCTGGCGGGCCACCAGGCTTCACTTGTGTCCCCACCAGGCTAATGATTGCTTATTTATTTCAGTTTTTATGAACGTTTGCCTTTTTTTTTTTAAGACTTTATCATTTGTGCTCAGGTATTAACGTCCCAATCTTTCAAAAACACATCATTTTCGAGTGACTGCCTGCCGCCTGGACCACCAGGGCTTCTGGGGGAAACCCTCCTGAACTAGCATCTATGAACTCTTTGAGGATTTACTGTGACAGATTGACCCAAAGTGACGCATAATTTCATGGTTTTCGAAATCTTAAAAAACAAAAAATCTTGACGTTATGAAACGCTTTTGCATGAACCCCTCTTCACTCTGAGAGCAAAGAATACAATTTTGCAAAACCGCTATCCAGTTTGGCACACAGGATCCAAAATGTAGCGGCTTTATCCTCAACTTGAACAGATTCTTCTCCAGGATCGCTGAATTCTGAACGCAGCGGGGTTTTATTTAGGCCTGAGTAAAAACTGCTTGACACAAACGAGAAGAACATTTTATAGATAGCGCTGCATGCTTTTTGCATTGATTTATCAATGAATCCTTATTACTATTAAGATTACACACACACACACACGGCACTTCTCAGGTCAGATTCCACGTTGTACAGACAGTTGAAAGGGTCAACAGAGACACACACGACCTTTTTGGACACGCCAGGACACTGAGTGAGCCTGAAGCCCGTCTAACGCCGTTCAGAGCTGCTGCCACTCTGTTGACTTTCAGCCGAACGCTTTCACGCCGTCGTGTTCGTCTTGCTTTTTCTGCGTTTGCGTTGCTGTCGAGCCGATCACATGTTCGATCGTTTCACTTCGCGTGCCGTCGCACTTCTGCGTCGCGGAGTTGTTTCCGACTTTCACATGTTGAGACTCCGAAGGCGTCGGCAGACCCGAGGTCGCGTGAAGCTGCTCCTCCACAGATGCTGCGCAGCAGCCGTCATTCATGTCTGACCTGCACTGTTTTTCTCCTGACAACTTGCCATCCATCTGTCCGTCTTTCCATCCATCTTCCCATCCATGCCACTTGTACTGTCTGTCTGAAACATGAAGGAGTTGACATGTGCTGTTGTCTCTGGGCATGTCGGGGTATTCCAGGCCTGTAGTAGAAAAGTTTTTGGATCGTCAATGAAATGTCGGATACGTTTTTGTTGCCTTTTTTGTTCATATAGGATTCTTTTGTGTTCTTTAAAGTACAGATGAAACAAACAAACAAACAAACAAAAACTCCAAGCAGAAAAACAGTTGCAAAGGCTGGTGGCATTTAACACAAACTGTATGAAGGTTTTATGATTAAGTGATTTATTTAGTTATTTTCATTTTACGGTACCCAGCACCGTGTATCATTTCACCGACATCCGCGTCTGACGTGACAACGCTTTTTGCAGTTAGCAGATAAAAATGATTTCTGGTCATTCTGATCTTTAAAAAGACTTTTATCGATTGCATTTTAATTTGAACCAAAGTGAATCGTCGTGTTTGGGACTGTGCTTCTGTTCCTGTTTCTCTGCTAACGTCTTGTTTGTTCGTTTCAATCATAGGCTATGATTGGCGTCACATTATTTTTGTCGCTCCCGTTTGATCCTCCTGCCCGTTTCGTTGTGACGATCGCAGCGATTTACCTCAAAATCCCTGCAAAGAAATGATCTGACATCATGAGTTGCATTTCAGAAGGTTTTTAAAAAAATAAAATGAAATTAAGTGAAATTAAGTTGATTAACTCCCACCAGCTGATACGGGAATCTGTGTTAAATAAGATTGAATATGTTTTACTGTCGATTTCATTTTAGTTTATTTATTTTTCTGCTGTGCTGGCGTCAAAGAATCACAAGTCCATCAATACCTAATTTGAAACAAATAACGAAGCTTTTTCATCAGTGTGAACTCGGCACGTGAGAAAGTTTCTTGGAAAGTTTCACTATTTTAAGAATTGCATTGCAAAAACAGATTTTGAATAAGTTTAGATAAAAAAAATAAATATGAACAGATGTTCAGAAAAACCACCATGCAGAAACGGGATTTGTTCCCATCACCTGTTTTGTTGGGGGTTTTTTCTGCCAAAAGGGGATAACGTGTCATTATTCCTCCCCTCCCCCCTTTTTCCTCCTACACCAAAGTCGCCACCAGCTTTTTTCGACCTCTGTGTTTATAGCTCGACTTGTAAAAACTCTCCAAAACAGTTTGAGTTTTGGAGAGCGAGACGTTCATTTGCTCTGGATGGAATTTACATAAATGTGCACATCTCTGCCCGGGAGAGCCTGGGTGTCATCTGAAAGTGAAACTCTTTCTTAGCGACCTGCTAAATGTCAGTGGAATCAAAATGAACAGTGGGAATGTTAAGGATGCTCAAATTCCCTAAGACGACGTTGGATTGGGTTTGACGCTGAAGGCGTTCGACATGTCGAAACTCGAAAAAGCGCTGTGTTTTTTTTTTTTTTGTTTTTTTTTTTAAACACAGCGCTCGCCCACGTTTTGATTTGTTGTCGGTTTCCGTGGGTTTGACTTAAACTCCTGAATAAAGCCGAGCCTCTCCTGTGGTTTGGGTCGGAGCTGGAGGCAAGAGAGCACTGGTTATTCCATACCAAACCCAGAGCTTGCAGCTTTGGAGGCACAAAGAGCAACTGGTTGAGTAAAAAATGTTAAAATAGAAAAGGAAAGAAAAAAAAAAAAAGAAAAACCCAACAACTTCTCTTTGCTCCAAAAGAGGAAAAGCTACAACGCGGGTAGAAAATGTTGTGATCTGCGCTGTAAATGACCAAAACTGAATTCATTTATGAAAGCCAGAGTGTTTGAAGGATTGTATTCGGTTATTTATTTATTTTTTTTCCCCTCTTCAAGGTATTTTTATTGTGAGATGTTAACAAAAACCTTTTTCACATCCTAAGTTCTGTTTGCATCACATGCAAAGACGGTAACCTACGAACACAGACTGTAACCTACGAACACAGACTGTAACCTACGGACACAGACTGTAACCTACGGACACAGACTGTAACCTACGAACACAGACTGTAACCTACGAACACAGACTGTAACCTACGGACACAGACTGTAACCTACGGACACAGACTGTAACCTACGGACACAGACTGTAACCTACGAACACAGACTGTAACCTACGAACACAGACTGTAACCTACGAACACAGACTGTAACGGCGATAGCTCTTTCATGCGTCCCCGGCCACTGTCTCGGATAATTATACACTCCATTAATTTATTGCTTTTGTGTATGTGTTGTTTATTAGCTCTGCAGCGAAGTAGACAGCCCCCACTCAATGTGTAGAGTTTAATTACAGTGTAACTGTCTGGAGTGGGGAAGAGAGTTTGCAGGACGAGAGAAAACAAAAAAACAAAAAAAAAAAAACGGGACGCGGATCCAGCGCGTTCTTCTCTCGCGCCGAAATGTTTCGCGTTTAGTTTCTATTGAATCCATGAAGGCCGATCGGAATCCGTTCTTGATCGTTGACATTGTTTCAATATTGCCAATTGGTGACGTTAAATCTTCCTGCGGATGTCACTTTTGGCTCCAGATCTTTTCACATTGGACCAAGTTTGTTTTTGTAGGGTCTTTGTTTCATTTGAATGAAATTCAAATTAACTTCAAAAACACTTTATCCATCGAAAAGGTAAACTAAATATTGTCTTAACTCACGTCATTCAATGTTCTTCTTAAGGGAGTTGTTTAGAGCGTAAGCTCATGGCTGTTGTCAGGAAGGATCTCCTGTAGCAGTCTGTATTACAGCGGCTGTGGAGAAGCCTCCAACTGAAGCGGACGCTCAGGGTTGTGCATAATTGCTCTGATCTTTTTTTTTTTTTTTTTCAAGTCCCTGAAGTCAGAGACTCAAATGTCAGGCAAAGTCATGAATTGAAAACTTCGTTTTCGTGTTCAAGTCAAGCTGTTTTTGAGAATAAAATTAGCTTGATGATCTGAAAGGTTTAGGTGTGACCAAAAGACAAAAAAAAGAAAAAAAAAAAGAAGCATCACAAAAGGCCCGTCCGACAAGCGAGCAAAAAGGAACTGAATGAAATCCGCCCAAATGACAACCCGGAGGGAAAGTGAAGCTGCCGCGGACGGACACAAAGACATGTGGGGGAGCGCGAGCGTCCGATGCCCTAATAGCAGGATCAGACAAGAGCCACAAAGAACGAGCGAAATCATTAGGATGCAAATGAGAGGGAACAATTAGGATGTGCGCGAGAGATTGAAAGAGATACCGTTTGAAAGGCGGGGGACGAAATTGAGTCGTCTCTGCTTTCACCGAGGCTTCGCTCTCAAAGCAGCTGCCACGCGGCCGCTGTCAAAGACCCGGGCCGCGGGCGCAATTAATTTCACAGCGACGACTATTTCACCAGCCCCAAGAATCTGGTTTCACTACGTAGGGATTCAGACGTCCGTCCAAACCGTTTTCACGCCGCTTTGTGACAAAAACGCACGGTGAGAAGGATCAGGCTTTTGAACCCCCCTTTGCTCTCTCAACTTTAAATACTTACCTTCATTTGATCTGTTTCTGGACGGCAGGCAAAACAATTCTCTGTTTTTGTTGGGTTTTTTTTTGTTTTGTTTTGTTTTTTTACGTCCTCTATTTATTTGCTTCTTTTTTCTCTCTCTCTCTTCTCTGCCCTACAATTTTGTCCGCCAGCGACTGCGAGAAGATTTGCGCCCCTTTGTTTAGCTGCTGTCTTAGCTCTTGAGTCTCTTCATAAAACAGAAATATGTAGTGGCTCGAGTCAAAGCCGTGACCAAATAAAATCCAGCCAAGTGTCTTCCCGGCAAGCCATCCATTCACGTCATAAAAAACGGCTTTCTATTTGTGTTTTCGACGCGTCGGACCATCGCCGGCCCTTTGGCTCGTCTCAGGTGCCGGGACATCCCCTCTGCTCTCCATAAATCCCCCTGTCGTCTCCTCTTCTGTTGTTGTTGGGTGTTTTTTTTTTTTTTCCTTCCGTCTCTTTAACTCTGCCTGCGGCGTCTCTTAGAGCGTTTTGTGGCGCATCATGTGAGATTTATTTCCGAAGAAATACACGGTGGCAAAATGTACTCCGCGTCCCTTTTGGTTTGAGGAGGGATTTACTCCCTGTTAAGAAGAGTTATGTACACTTTGACGCTTTTTTACGCCCCGGACTCTTGTTCTTTTCACCTGAGCCTCTCACCCACTCCGCACGTCGAATCCCTGGCTCAGACGCACTCTTAAGAAGAGAAGAATGAAATCCTATTGGATATTTGGCATTAACCTTCTCACGTTTGAGGTTCTGGTGTATTTTTGAAAGCTGTTTTTTTTTTTTTTCCTCCCCCCCAGGAACCAGGAGTTACAGTCGTCTCTGAACCGGTTGGCTTTTTCAGCCTTGATTTAAAGGAGCTCAGTGTTTTGCAGTTTTCTGGAAGTTTGTTCCAGATTTGCGGCGCAGAGAAGATGAACGCTTCCTCTCCATGTTTGGCTCATCTGAGCAAGGCACTGTAACCTTTTACTGGAGATAGACTTAAAGCGAATTCGGACTGTTGTAAAAGAATATTTTAGTAACTGAGTTCTCTATAGAATATTTTTACAATTATCCGAGGAATCGGACGTCTCTCTCTCTCTCTCTCTCTTTCTCTCTCTCTCTGCGCCACTCCTACCGTTCGCTCCAAAAACTTGACGAATCGATTCCGACGGCAGAAAAGCCGTCATACTCCAACCATCGCACTGCAAAGTTAAAATCCTTCTTTTGTCCCCCGAAACGGCGCATGATCCAACGCCATGCTGCTGGCACGTCACAAAAACTCATAAGCGGAAGTGAGAGCGCTGCCCTCCACAGATCATGATCCGAGCATCGTAATAAAACACCACTTAACGAGGCTTCGAGGCAGATACGCTTTCCCCGAGGAATTTTAATAATCGAGGTGCTCGAATCACTCGAGGAATCGTTTCATCCCTGAAGCGAATAAGAACAGATGTTAAGTTTATTTTACACTTTAGCTTTTAAGCCCACGAGAGTTCCTCTGGCGTTCGAGTCTCCCGGCGTCGTCACGCAGATGACTTCCCAGGTTCGTCTTGCATCCACACCCACTGAGCAGGATGCAGATGTAGGTTAAAAACCCTCCACTGATTAACAAGCAGCGGCACTTCGGGGTCATGAAATCTCCTCATCATTTCGATGTCGTCAAAGAGTCAGAGAGTACCAACTCTTTGATTGGTATCCCAGTCGAATACTGTTCTATTGTGCGTCTTTAAACTGTAACTTTTTTCTTCGGTCAGTTTTGAATCTGGTTTTATAAGATGCGTCATGCTATTTTAGTACTGCTACGTCGACTCTTTGGTTGGTACGCAGCGATGCGGAGGTACGGGTTGGATTTCTTTGGCATCGGTAGCACTTCAGGTGGATTTGACATAAAGAAATCCCGGATATGGGCGAACCAGCTTTACTTTAATCGCTAAACGACCCACAGGATGTGGACCTTTTTGTCGTCAAAAAGCTCTGGGCACTGAGTGTGTATGAACCTGTGTGCTGACTTAAAGAGAGAGCAATAGAGGAACCAGAATCCTGAGTTAATAATAATAATGTCAATCACTAATAACTCATGATATGTCCGACTGGGGAATTATTTTTCAAATAGGTATAGATTTATTTGTTTTTTTAACCCAGGTTCTGCGCGTCTGATTTTTAAATTCGGTCAATAATCTCAAACATTTGCAAATCGGCAAAGACTTTCTGACAAAGAAGATGAGATGCTAAAGGAAAAGGCTGCTCAAAATACGGAAAGCAGAGAAGCCAGCAATTGTGCCACTGGAGACGTTTTATTACTATTAAAAGGCAAATTTAAAGGAATAAAGTCTCACCCCCACCAGTTTTTATTTTTTTAATTTCAAATTTTTTTTTAATTTTTTGCAATTAATTTAGAGTTTGTATCCCATATTTCTGAATTAGGATCCCGTTACATTTGTATCTGAAGCAACGCTGATTGAAAACCGTGTATTTTTTCTTACATTCTGCATGGATCTACTACGTTTGAATGCGATGTTTACTGCAGCGTGTTTTCTTTTCCCCCCCATTCCAGGCCTAATCTGTTAAGGATTTTCTTTGCTACCGATTCAAAACATCAACTCCATGTGTGGGATGTAAAAAAGAAAAAAAAAAAAAAAAAAAAAAAGTGCTACTTGTCATGGAAGGAAAAACACATGGATACAAATTAGGAAGGACTATTTATCTGTTTTAAATCAGAAAACATCTGCAGGTTGCTGAAGTGCAACATTCACATTCAACCAAAGTCCTGTTGTTGTCCTGACTGCTCAGGATGTAACCCTGCTCTTTGACGTCATAGACACACACACACACACACACACACACACGCGCGCACTGAGAATGGAGTCGTGGAGACACACAAAACAATGTGTGTATGGACAGGATATGAGGCAAAGGAGAAAACCTGGCCCGTTCTCGTAATCCCAGGC
This sequence comes from Poeciliopsis turrubarensis, assembly GCA_010277015.1. Taxonomy (NCBI): domain Eukaryota; kingdom Metazoa; phylum Chordata; class Actinopteri; order Cyprinodontiformes; family Poeciliidae; genus Poeciliopsis; species Poeciliopsis turrubarensis. Next base: position 588,119 of record VMRN01000050.1, read on the forward strand.
TTACAACAATAACATTTGATCATCAGTTTTCTGCGTCGGAAACATCACATCAGCTTTTCGGTGGGAGTCCGAACATCTGACATTACAAAACTCGTGACTGTAAGGTCAGAAAGTCTAATTTGCCCCCTTGTTATTGTTCCTTACTGGCGTAGAGATGGTAGATTTAGTGAAATGACTCGTTCTGACGGCGCCGTTTTCATTGTGGAAAACCTTAAACTGTGAGAAAATGTTCTCGTTTCGTCCACTTTTCACACAATATATCTATTTTCAACAAACAGGTTTCTAGGCCTCACCAAACCGAGCCGCAGTTTGTGGTAAAATTATTGCTGATTCCTAAATCACGTTTTTTTTTTTTGTTGTTTTTAAAAAAGTTCAAACTTAGTTCTCACACCTGATTATTTATCAATCGATTTATCTAAACATGTCATATCTCTCATGACAATGGAGCATCTGACGAAGATTATCCAGGAAAAAAATTAGAAAAAAAATGGTGCCTACACATACCAGGCAATGAGAATGTGACGCCTGAATGACTCTTTTGAGCAATGCTGACGGGCTCTGAAGAGGGCAAAGGTCAAACAGTGCATATTGAGAATGTTTTACAGTCATCAACCAACAGCTTTTGCTTGACTGCACTTTTTGTTTAGTGCGGTAGTAACAATGACATCAGCAAATATAACAGTACTATTTTTACAACAAGGTGACGTAAAACAAATCGACTTTCCTTCGCCAACAGATGGAAACGACTAACGACTGAAGTCCCGACGAGTTCCTTGCTTTTTTTTTTTTTTTTTTCCCTTTCTTTTTTTTTTTCACTCCTCCAAAAAAGGTTTGTCATTACAGGCCGTTTTAATAGGAACACCGCGGTCGGGAACGGAACATCTGCGTTCCTCCGTGACACGAGGCTTTTCGGGCCCGGTTTTATATTGTCCTCTGTAGTTCCTGTTTTCGCTCCTCTCCTCGTCCCATTCCTCCTCCTCTCTCCTCAGGCTGTGTGCATCGGGACTTCTGGCTTAATGACAGTTGACAGATAGTTGAAGGGCATGGGCTGCTCCCTGTCAGCCCTGTTTTGGACTCATAATTATTTCACCAGTGTCACGTCACTGTCACCCTCGCCTGCTCTACGCTGTCACACACGCACACACACACACACACACACGCACACGCACACACACACGCACACACACACACCCAGATCCCGCCCACCCGCGCTGCCTGCTGAGCCTCGAGGAGAGGCTTGTGTGTGTGTGTGTGTGCGTGTGTGTGTGTGTGTGTGTGTGTGTGTGTGTGTGTGTGAGCATGCGTTTGTGTGCATGCGCGCGTGTCTGGTTGTCACTCGGCGCCCTGCCAACACGAGGATCGCTGCCACACTGCGACCGTCGCTCTGTGCTCGTCTCCGTGGTAACAAACCAAAACCACAGCCTTGTGGCAGTGTGTTGGCGTGGTGGAAGGTTGACTTGCCAACTGGATACCAAAATAATGTTTTGGGGAGATCTTGTACATTTCACAGCAGATATGCCAAAGTCTGCATGAGAGAAAATCCTGGGAGGCCTGGGGGAGTTTCTAGAGGGCAGCATTGTTTCCCTAAGTTACTTTGACAATAAACGGACCAAGAGGTATCCTACCTTGACTATAGATGCTCATAACGGCACAAACAAGCGATATGCACTTGTGTACATGTCCACACTTTTTTCTGCCTGAGTCTTTAAACTGCTCCGTGTTGATCTGACTAAGACGTGCCCCCGAACTTCTTGGCCCACTTGTTGACAAAAACGGGAAGCCGTTCAAACGAAACCTGAGACGCTACGACGACTGTCGCAAGAGATTCTTCTCCGGTTTGTGGCGAAGAGAAAGCAGAGAAATCCCCAAAAGCTCAGCTCGGCACGACCGATCTGAATGTTAGGGATTCCCGCGACAAAGTCCCGGTGGGTTTTTTTTCTTCCTTTTTTCTGAACCGCAAAAACTGAAAAGTGTGATTTATGAACCGCCGTCATTTAAAAAAAAAAAAAAACAATGCAGGAAACCTTTTAGAAGAGGGAAAAAAAATATCTTATGTGGCGTTTCCAAACCTGGAGTCATTTAAGCAGCACGGTGAAATGCATATTTGCTTCATTTTCTCATTAAATCACCATCATGGTCGTTGAGAGGGGATGCTGGAAAACGGTGAGCTGGAATGTCATTGATAATATGATGATCAAATGTATATTTGGAAATCGGTGAGTCTGAATGCTCCAAAAATAAGCAGCGCAACAGAAAAGGGGGCAGAGGGGGGAGTAAAAAAATGTAAGCGGTTTTAGCATCCCAGAAAATAGAACCGTTGTCCTCGGTGTGTGACCGAGGGAAGAAGCTGTAAGAAAAGAGAGCGGGAGAGAAGGAAGCGATCGATGATTTAAACAATAATGGAGCCCTCTGTATTCACTGTCACACTCTCACTTTCGGACGTCAGGATTGTCTTGCAGACACACACAAGTCCCGACTGTCCATCTGGGTTACGTGACATCTCCAAGCTGTCGGCGAGGACGCCTCACTGTCCACCCACCGCTTTCGGTTTCCTCTCGTCCGCCGTCCTCTCGTGATGAAGTCGGCCCCTTTAAACCCTTTCTCCATTTTTCTTGTCGGAATTTTTTTTTTTTTTTTTTTTTTTCCCCCATTTATGACCGCAGTCGTAAAATAGCCCTTGTTCCAGAGTTACTGGGCCAAGACATGACTAAACAACAAATGAAGCACTGCGTTATAACTTTCAGAAATCCCATTCTCCGACACAAGCGCGCACGCGCAGACACGCACACACACACGCGCATATTTCAAGTGCTAGTCAGCGGAGATGCCTGTGCGAAACTCCCTCCTTGCCTCACTTCTCGCCTTCCTCAGTCTTTCCTTCTCTGCCACTTCCAGCCTTCTGTTTAAATTAAGGTGAGCTGACAAACAAATTATATCTGTCACATCCTGTTTGCATGAACCAGACGGGAAGTCAATAGCGTCAGCCATTTTGGTTAGCCTGAGCTCTAATCACACTTCGGCTCCGTGGCAGTGAGGACAAGAGGTAGCGGCGGGGACACGGGCTTGGCGAATAACGGTTCGCCCAATGACAACGCTGTGTTGTTCGACTCGGAGCCGAGCTTTTCTGCGTGTTTATTTTTCACTTTTGTTGAAATGCTTTTGTTACGGCCATTTCAGGCAGTATGACGGGAGTCGCCGCATGTTGTCGAAAAGGTGGAATCTGTCATTTTCAGTGCTCCAAGTTTGCCTGAGTTCCGACATATCTCTGACAATGTGGGTGTTTTAGTTCAACTCTCCCAAAGCCTGAAACTCCACTTGGTCCTTTGAGTCACATTTTTACCCGTCGATACTTTTTGATTTCTTATCACAGTCACGATTCACAAGTTACACATGTGCTGCACATTTAAAATTGGCTTCCTTTGACAGTCAAACTATATTTGACTGATTTAGCCATCGCATGCAAAACAAAGTACTGCTCCTTTAATTTAAGCCTCTAAGTTGAAATTTACCTTCTTTTTTTTTTTTTTTTAAACATGAAATCATAGATTTATCCAGTAGCTGTCCAGACATGATGTGATTTTAAAAAAATAAATAAATCTATTATTGCCACACAAAACAAAAGCTTCTCTCTATAAACTCCATTTTGTGTTTTCATGCAAAAAATAGGGTTGCTGTTAGGAGGTCACTGCAGTCGTCTCGTCTTCCCGTTTGTCAAATAAACGCCGACCGTCTCGGTTTTGTTCACACTTTCAATCTTTCTTACAAACACACAGACGCACACGCACACACGCATACACACGCACAGCTGTGGCCCTCTCCCTGTGGCGGCTTATCTCAACGACATCAGTCAGACCCAAATGCTTCAGTCTGGTCTTTGTGTAGATGTGCCTTTTGGTGTGTGGGTGTTTGAGCTTTAAGGTCAAGAGTCAAAGGTCAGGACACCTGCGGGGCTCATTTAGACCCCATTTCCTTCTAAGATACACAGGCGATGCTGAGTTGTGCTTAAGAACGGGACATTATAAAGGGGTCATGAGGTTTAAAGAATTAGTAAGTCTAAGACTGAGGAGACCAGTTCAGCTTTTTTTGTTTTTGTTTGTTTTTTTGTTTTTTTTGCTAATTTGAACTTGCATATGTTGATGAAGTGGATCAAACCAATTTCAGTGTTTTAACTGAACATCAAGAATGTCAGGTTCAAATTTAGGAGGCGTTAAAACAGCAAATTGCGGAACAGGTGAGCGTTGGCTGCCGTAGCCCTGATCCCTGCAGGTGGCGCTCGGTTGGCCATTATCTTGAAACTACGTTCAAAATGTATTAAACGCCACGTCAGAGCTCGGGTCTTTCTTTCCAGTTTCCTCCTCCACTCGGACTGACGCGTCCAATTTGTCCGTTCTTTACTTGTCACCCTCAGGTTAAGTCCTGTATACTCATTTGACCCCGGCGCTCTGCTGTTTAAAAATGCATGAACAATAAATAAGGATGCTCCTCTCCTCTTATTGCTACTCTCTCTCTCTCTCCCTCTCCTGTCTCTCCATCCATCTCCTCGTGTTTGTGCAGAGCTCATTTAGGCTCGTAAAGGAAATGGAAATCCGCACAGTGACCCCGCAGTCACCCAGGTGCCCGGCTGAGAGCCTCTCAGTCAACATTTGCAATTCTTTTGACTGGAGCGCACTAACTCCGCATCTCGTGGGGCGGACGTATTTTAAAGGCTCTCGCCGACTCCGGCCTCGTTGAAGTCGAGCGCTAAAGAACTCCCACGTCCCGTTTATATCGGGGAGCGTAACTCTTGACGCCCGACGGAGCCTAAAGCAGCTGCCGGTCAAGCCGCAATCTCACTGTAAGGTCAGCGTGGGTAAAAGTGGAGGAAATAAATGCGCTGCTATCATATCTGATGCAGAACATTACTGTTGAAACATACAGGTTATGTTTCACCCAAAACTTCAGTGTATTTTTCTGCGGTTTTGTGTGATAGACCGACCCGTAGAAGAAGTAGATTTATTTATATAGCACTTTTCTTCTTGGCAACATGGCAGTTCAAAGTGCTTTGCATGAATTAGAAGAGCAACACAAGTACAATAAAAGAAAAACTCCATGTTAAAATGTTCCAGCTGTTCTGGGTTGCTAAGTGGACAGTATCTTTCTCAGTTTGTTTAGTAAAATAAAGGGCTAAATGTTGGTTCTTCCTGTTTGATTCTTGTTCCCGGTTGCTAAGCACGCCGTAATTTATATATCAACAGGAATTCCTCTAGGTCTCGCTCCGATATCAAAATGATAAATCTTGACTCCCAATTAAAAGGCTTGACTTTATTTCATATAAAAAGAGAACACTGGACCAGTGAGGGGTCTTACCGACCCAAACTGAGAGACCAGTGAGAGGCTGAGGAAGCGTCCGCAGATGTATCGAGGTAAACAGCCGACCAGCTAATTCCCAGAATTGAGCTTTTTCACATTATTCTAATTTTTTGAATTTGCAGCGTTCAACGTCTGTGAGCCACAACCATCGAAACTGTGAGAAATAGTGTAATGAATCTATATTTAAAATTCACTTTCTGAAACGAGTGACAAAAAAAAAAAATTCAACTTTCCACAATATTCTAGTTTTTGAGACCCGTAGGTCTCATTCATTTTGTTCACGTCTTCGTAGTTAATTAGCAATTGTCCTGGTGTGATTGCTAATTCTTTTTGTCACTCGATACAATATAATTCTCATTTGTCATAAGATAGGCAACTAAAACCGAAGTATGTTTGGGAAAGCAAAATTGCATTTTCTTCTTTGCTCTTTGTTTTCATTTTCCGAATTCCATAACTGGATGTGAAGTGATTTTAAAGTCGCACTGACTCCAACAGCTTCACAAGTGCACTTTGTCTCAATGTGACATTCAGAAACACGGTTGCATCATTAAACTGACGTCTGCACGTGCAGCTTGGGCGCAACCGGAAGATGGAAAAGAAACAGACCAGCAAGGACAAATGCTTTAAAACTGCGGGAGACCCATCAATCTTTCCCCAGATCAATTTCCTAAGGGCCAAGGGATCAAGAGGGAAGCCTGAATGGGGTTAATCTGTGGAAATCATTTTGTTATTAATAATAATTTCTCAAATATCTAACAGCCGGGAAAGACGTACTGTAACGCTAATCAAAGCTGATGCCTTCGCCCGTCAGAAAGTTTCCGCCCCGGTCCTGATCGCCGCAAGCGGTGTGTGGATTCGGTTCTTTTGTGTCCACGGCGACCACGAGACGAACGGATCGATCCCGATGCGTTCCAATTACTCGTGGTGCAAATCTTTGCTTGAACTCGCTGGGAATTGTAATCTATTTCTAAAATGATCATAATGGGACTTTTCACTCATAAATAGTTGCTTTCAGTTCCAGTGGTCCTCAGTAAACGAGCCCCTTTTTTTTTTTTTTTTTCACATTAATTGCTGTTTTGCTCATAAATAGTCACAATATTATGTTTTTAAACACATGCAAAGTCTGTCTGTGTGTACGCATGTGTGTTAGCGTGCGCGTTCTCGGAGAGTTAACACGAGCATAATGAAGTAGCAAAAAGCCGCCTTCATCCTCAGACCCTGAAACAAGCAATTATGCCTAATTTGTCCTTTTTAAAAAGACACAGGGAAGCCATTTGTCGTAAAACACACACATACGCACACGCGCGCGCGCGCACGCACACACACACTCACTCACATATTTATACACCACCACAATGAGAGAATATTCATGTCTCTTCCTCCCCCTCCACAAACACTTAGGAGCTAATTATTGTTATTAGCATCATGCTTGAAATCTCTCCACAAGGGCATGTCAGCGTACTTCAACATCTGCACACTTCTTTTCTTTCATCAAAGAAACGGACGAGATGGGGAGGAGGAGTGCGAGCTGGATGAAGCGACAAATAAAAAAATGTCCTGAGATCACCTTGAAAAGGCCTAATCAAAGCCTTCCACACTTTCAGGTTCTTTTGTTTCGCTCACAATGAGCCCGTTGAGCTCGGCGGCCGTAATGACTCTTAAGGCGTCGGTACGATACATACATGAATATTGATTTAGCCATAAGCATCACCATTTCCATCACGGGAACGTTGCTGTGATCTCACCATCACCGCAAGGCCATTATGGCCAAATGAGTTTCTTGCCGTGACATTATGTTAAATATAAAGTATGGATCAGAGTGCCGCTCCTCACCGCCTACCCGTTTGAGATGAATGCGATAAACAACTGGTACGGATCGATGGATTGCATGTTGACTTTAATGTAATGTTTGCCAATGAATTTATGGGACCGGTGATGGGACGGCCGTAGCCCCGGTAGCTTCGCTTAACTTGGGAAAATATGAACGTTTCGTACGTCAATGCGGCCATTTGCGTTTCGTGTATTTATGAGACGCCGTGAATTTGTCTCGGTTTTGTGTGACGCTGAATCGAGACGGAGGTGGAACCAAACTCGGCAGGTCTGGTTGAGGGGAGGGACGGTTTTCCCACCTGACCACAATGCAACACTAAAACCGGGTTATTGTTTGTTAAACGATGAACCATTTCTAAACAATTAATCAGAAGCCGTATTTGTTTGCATCCCCACTCACGACTCGAGCGCCTCCCTTTAACACCTTCCGAATGGAAAGACTTTCATTCTCTTGCTTAACAGCCACTTGTTTTAATGGTAATGTTAAATATCAGATGTTATTTGCAGAGGGAAATTCAACAAATAACCTTCTTGTGAAGCCTCCTGTTGGCATTAGCTAATTTAACAGCACAGTTTCCGACTAGAGAGCAATTATCAAAGCACCGCTGCCGATTAGAGTCGGTGTTTCTCGCAGAAGAAAGAACGCTCTGCAGTGTCGAAAAGTTACTTTATGAAACCGGGGCTCTTGAGGCAAGACAGGAGCCGCTTTCAGATGGATATCCTGGCAAACAGGGAGTCCACGACAGTGGCGGGTTGCTCATTCTGCGGTCCGAGATACCAAGGTGAAACGTGGGCTATGAGCTCTTGAGGCTCAAGCGGGGTCAAGGTGGCAAGGCCACATCTGCAAGCAGAGAGATCATCATGAAATGCAAGGGGATGTATAGGCCCCATGTTTATGGCCCAACTGTGTTTTGTGGGCTTCCCTTTTTTTTTTTTCTTTTTTTTTTTGTGAACAAGCATGAATTAAAGGCATGTGTCACCTCCGCAGCATAGGGACCGTTTAGGGCCACGGTGGCCTTTTCGGTTCCTGCGGGCCGAGATGCCGGTGCAAAAGGCGCAGATCGGGGTCAAAGGAGGCCCACAAAGGGGTTTCTGTTTTTCAGGTTGGGTGTGAAAGGTTGGCCGTGTACGGACCTCAAGTCGCACGGCGCGAGTGGGATCTTTGTGGCGCGCCTGTTTCTGAGGGACCAGGTACCGGCGTCAAACGAGGGGCACTTGTACTCGCCGTCACTTGTGGGGGAGAGCCTGTTTCAAAATACAATAACGGGCCCTTCTAGGGCCTGACAGGGCTAAAGCTCAAAGTCAGCCTAACCCATTCAGGCTCCTCTGCGTGCCCACATGTTATGGCCACCACATGTCATACATTTATGATAGTCGTGGGGCTCAGTGTGAGCCATTTATTGGGCCACATTTACTGCCAACGGTAACCCTTAATTGGACCTAGTAGTGGCGTGTTTGTTGGGTTGTGTTTATACATTTGGTTATCAAAGGTAAACCTGAAGCTGAGTCGACATGTTTCTTGTTCGGACCGTGAAATGAACCAAAATAAGTTTTCAAAATGCCCAGAAGAGTCTTAATTTCGCCGTGTCCTTCTTTTCTGCTCCGGGTCGCACTCCCGGCTAAAGCCTACCGAAGCTGTTAACAAGCAAAGAGGTGAATGACACGCTCCGTCAGAGAGGCCACAACGGAACCTTTAAAAACAACTTACACATAAAAATCTTCTGCTAAGCAATTACAAAAAGATCTTTGTGTGTGTGTGTGTGTTTTTTTTTTTCTCTAACATTCAACATGTTATATTTTACACCTAAACACAGTGTGCACATCTAATCAATTGAGCCGTTGACTTTTTAATGGCCGCGGTAGCGTGTTCTGCCGAATGAATAAACACACATGCACACACACGCACACACACACCAAATTAACTGTCTTGCTCTAAACTCTAATGCATCTGTCATTTCAGGGGTAAAACCCCTTTGATCTCTCTCTCCTTCTCCGTCTGACAGCCGGCTCGCTGCTCACTGGTCCTAAATGAATTGATATTTCTTCTGGCCACTTGAATTTGTCACTTGACTTCTTTCTCGGTGTAATCTTCACTCCTCAGTAGCAGCGGTCCCTGGCCCGTGTGTGCGCGCGCGCACGCGTGCGAGAGAGAGAGAGAGAGACAGAGCTTCGAAACCTGGCTGACAGGGTTTCTGTGTTTTGGATGAAAACACATGGCTAATAGAGTCACTGACTGTCAGGCTGGCTAGTCAGAGAAAATGCCTCCAGAAGGCCTTCATGATGATGAACCTGTCACAGGTGATCTCATTTTTCCTTCAAAAAAAAAACAAAAAAACCACAAAACAAAAACAACAAAAAAAGAAAAAAAAAAAACAAGAAAAACACAATGAAATTTAATCGCTTGCAGAGGCATGACTAACACAGTGCAGGAAGCAGAGTGGAGTAGGACTGTGGGAAAGCATATACATTGCTCTCTGACACCTGGACTTTGTCACTGCACAAAACACTTCTCAACATCTCCAGGTTGGAAACCAGAAAATATTTGATCTTTAAAGCTGTTGATTCAACATGCACCTGAACAAAAGAGCAACCGTAAAAACAGGAAAAATGGTTATTGAAACAAAACTGGTGAAATTATTCAAATCTTTCGAAACTGACTTGGAAAAACGAACCGAGCTTAATGCGCCACTTGATAACCGTGATCAGTTGGAATGCATATGATGAAATTAAAGCGACATTTTGTTGCAAATCGCCTCAGGACGAGCTTACGAATCGGCGCCATATAAATAAACTGGCTTGAATTGCATTGTGCTGGAACCGCGCTCAGTATATTCACTGCAAAAAAAAAAAAAGAAAAGGATTCCAGGCCAGTTTTTTCTTTTTCTTTTTTTTTTTAACCATTTCTTTGGAATCTCTTCTTTAACGCATATTAATTTTTTCCCCGCATTAGATTTTGACCTCTACTGAAAGAAAAACGCCTTAAATCTCGCCTTTATCCTGCCGAATATTTTAGTATCAACACACAGCTGATGGACATCGGCAGTTTGCCTTCTGTCATAACACTGTGTTATTCCTCCTTGCCTTTCCATCCACCTGTCATTCAGTTCTCTATCATGTACAGTATTTTCTGTCAGTGTGTGTTTTAACAAAGGAAGCCGAGTATCTGGAGGTGAGCTGGGATGATGGACATGTTTTTACACGCTTTAAAACACCGAGAGGCATTGCTTGAAAAAAGAAAAAGAGAGAAGAGAGAGAAAAAACAAAAAAAAAAAACGCGTTTTCCTCTAATTTGTTGTGTTTAAGTTTGATTCATGAAGCTCCTCCGGTATTTGCTTAATAGTAAAGTGAATTCAGTATAGAACTGCAAAAGCTTCACTGTTTTATTTGAAATCAGTGAAAGATAATCTTGGCTTTGTGTGACTTATTAAATATGTCATAGAATTGTTTTTTTTTTTTTTTAAATACTCAAAATTTAATACACTGCAATGACGAGCTTTTTTTCTAGCACAGTGATCCAGTTGTCTGGCCATCACCATTTTGCATGTTTACATCTGGCAGGATCTCAGTCAGTTTTCCTGCTCTGTGCTCTCTCTCATTTCTTTTAGGCATAACTTAAAGAACTCAACCCCCGACAATGGCCTAGTGCAAACCCGCAAGCAGCGGTGCATAAAGAGCGAATCGCCGCACTCTTTTCCAGCTCCCCCAAAAAAAGAAAAAAACACAACCACTGACGGATACGTTGCAGACTAATTCTACATTTATCCTCCCGTCCTTCCAGTCTAAAAAAAAAAAAATACAGAAATAAATGTCCCCGAAGACCGATTAGTTCGTTTTGATGAAAAAGAACACTAATAACAACAATAAGAACTCCGAGGTTTTGTCTCTCATGTGTTTTTTCCACCACAGCTTTCGCCTGAAGCGGTATAAAACGCCCGAGCCTTCGTCCAATCACTCCACATCTCTATCAAAACGGCAGTTGGGGGAATATGGCACAATAATATTCGGCATAAAATCAATGGCTTGTTTAATTTATAGAGGAAGCAAATGGGGAGGCAGGGTAATTGCAGAGAGAGGCCCACAAATCAACCGTCCTTGTTATCCCATTTGATGCACCATTAAACATCTGCAGGAATAAACATTATTTTTAGCTCGGCTACCAACTATAGAGCAAGGGGAGCAGATGGGGGAAGCAAAAAAAACAATAATAATAATTATAAAAAGATGGCCTTTAATGTTTAAAGTCTGGGTTATTTTTATTTTTTTTCTATTTGTTGCTACTGGGTTTTAGCTTGTCTTGGAACATATTTGAAAGAAATGGGAGAGGATCCCAAAGGAGAGGATATTTATCTAATCGGTAGCATTCTGCAGTCTGAAATTTCATTGCAACTAGAAAAACCAAGGTGGAAAATGAAGCAGCATGCCTACGAGAACAGTGTTCATTCTGAAAAGCACTTGGTCGGGAGCCTGGAGATGCACTAAGATCTTGGGAAGTGGGGGGGTTTTCTTTGGTGCCGTTGCTCACGGGACATTGGCAGAACCATGTTCCTGTCAAATATCTCAGGTTAATGTTTTTCACAAACTGGTTGAATTTACCACTAATAACTATTCTATAACTCAGCAGCTTGAAACGTATTGGCTGCTTTGACTAAATAATGATCTGCTTTGTATGAGTTGGCTATACATGCATCGCCCTTTCCAAGATCGCTGTTCTAAGTGTTGTTGACTTGGCTTCCTTCTTCCCCAGTGTCTTTTCAAAAAGGTACTTTAGACACAGAGACATCCCTATTGCTGGGTTGCAGACACGTGACCCGGATGACGCGCGAGATTTCAGACGGGGTCTCAGGAAGTGTGGATTCCTCTGGTTCAACACAAAGCGAAACGGGTCACAGCGAAGTGACCAAGTGCCCTAACTGGGCTGGCAGAGGCGTGGACGCTCCTTCCCGCCACTTGTTACCGGGCTTCTCATTCTTTTGCCCGTGAGAAATGAAAAGTCTTGACAACTGCAGATCTTTCTCGAAACTCTTCCGCCTTCTCCTGACGCCACCAGCTGAGACGGCCATGCCCCCTCCATTCACACAACTTCAACCCAAAACAAGGAAACATCTTGGAAATGTGCTGCTAATTGAACATAACCCCTACACACACACACACACACACACCAGATCTCGTTCGATCTTTGCCACAGAAACGTAGGCAGACCAGGTTACCAACGCTCGGTGTACCTAATAAAACGGACAGTGAGTTCATGCTGGAGAGCCACCGGCTTTTCCTCATATGTGTACAGATAACACACCTTTTCCGTGATGCCCTTGAAAGTGGCCCTCTGGGAGTTGTCAGAAATGAACTTTATCTGCTCTTTAATTACGGTACACGCTCTCTGACGCATCCCTCACACATCCCCGAACCCCGACCTGCGCCCGCCCCGCCTCACGCTGTCATTTTCAAAGCTATTTTAAGACAATGTGTGATTATCTGTGACATTGCTTGACATGTGCCTCAAGGCTCTCTCTCTCTCTCTCTCTCTCTCTCTCTCTCTCTCTCTCTCTGTCTGTCTTTGCTCTCTCTCTCTCTCTCTCTCTCCCTCTGTTCCTCTTGCTCGCTCTGCCTTTCCGTGTCTTGCTAATCAAAAAGCCAAGCCACGCAGACTGCTCAGAGCAAATAACAATCCGGCTCCCGTACATGTTTGAAGTTGACAGAGCGACCGGAGCGGTGAGGGAGAAAACACACTCTGATCGTCCCCCCCCCCCCCCCCCCCCCCCCCCAACCCCCCCCCCCACCCCCAACACCCCCCCCCACCCCCAACCACCTTCCGCCGTCTTGAAACGAACACGATATTTCAGCCCCAACATTTCTTGCGCCGGAATTTTTGTTTATTTCGTCTTCTTTCTTTTTTTTTTCTTTTTTTTTTTTTTTTTGATATCTTGTGATTCCCTCCACGGGTCGAAGTCTTTAATGAACAGTTTCCACTCACTTCTTTTTCTCCCCCCAAAATATTTGAATTTCAGACATTTTTTTTTCTCCACTGGGCTCTAATAGGCGTGTCATTTTCATGAGGTGAATATCTTAATGACGTTTCTCCTCCCACACATTTTTAATTACCGCTACACCAAATATATATATATTTTTTTCAATTTCCCTTCATCCCCTCCCCCAACCTCCCCTCTCTCCTATTATTATTCCATTATATTAATATCATTAAGTTTAATTCACACTGCGATGCCCGGTACCTGTGTCGTCCTGTCAGGACGAGTGATGAATGTGTAAAGCACCTGCTGAGAAGGAGAAGGCTGCATGTGCTGTGCAGATTCGTCACGATCGTAAAATCTTAATTGATGATTAATTAATCTCATAATGACTGAATATTAATTTAATCGCCTCCCCATAAATATTATATCACTTTTACGGGATGAGCATGCTAATAATTGAATCGTTTGCATAACGGCTGTAAAGAATAACAGCGATTCATCGCCCCTTACTGTATGATTAAGTCGTTAATACAGAAAGGTAGTTTAGAAAGTGACTTCCTGTTTCACGTCAAGTTGAGATTTGAAGCAAAAAGGTGTGTGTGTGTGTGTGTGTGTGTGCGTGTGCGTGTGTCATTTAAGAGGCGAGCTTCAACGGTTCTGTAAATCCTGCTCTAATCTTGAAGTAATATGGCAACCAGAATATGTGACAAGTGGAAGCAGGAGAGGATGAAATGGGAACACCTGGTTATAAAGTGACGGAGAGCCAAAATAAGATTATTGTTTCATTAGTAAGACAGCGAAGCGGTTTCCATGCGAGGACACAAATGTCGTGTCAGTGGAGTTTTGAGACGACTGCACTGGGATATTTCTACGTCAGATGACAAATTCTCGGTTTTTTTTTTTGTTTTTTGTTTTTTTGTTGTTGTTTTTTTTTTTTACCACGAACTGCTCAGGAAGTACCAAAACATCATACGACAAGAATTATTTATTTTTTTCTAGTATCGGAGTGTAGGGGGCTGAAAATAAAAGCACACCACACTATTAAGATTTATTTTCCTAAAACTCTTCTGCTTCACACCTATTGGCACCTTTGTGTCCTTCTGTCTACACCTAGCAACCACATATATAGTTTACATTGGTTTTTTTTTTTTTATTTATTTGATGCTTTTACTTCCTGTCGGAGATGAAAGTATGACCAACAGGAAGTTGGTTGAAGTTCAGTCGATGGTCTCTTCTGTCATCAACATAGAATATTCTGGACGATTCTCTGCAGGTTTGTTTAAAGCACCGGCATCATCAGAGCGTAATGAAATGTTTTACATCTCAAGCAGAGGAAGCATTTTCACGCGCGCTTTAGCTGGGCCCGCAAAAACGCCCAACGGGAACAAGGAAAAAAAAAACAACAAAAAACAGGACCTCTGCGTCGTCGAGAGAGACGGGCCTCAGACGGCGAGCAGTGAAACATTGATGAAATTACCCATCCGCCGTCCCTTTAAAATGCTGGCCATGTATCATAGCCAGAGCAAATACCACATAATTACATAATTAATCAGATCATGTATGTTTCCCTTCCTTCATTTTTGCTCCTTTGTGCGCGAGTCAAACGCATGTAATCACTTGTTCTGTAATGTAATCTGATCAGGGCCATGTAATTCTTCATTTTGCAACAGCTCCCTGGAGCAAGGGATCCGAGAGCGAGATGGATGCCGCTCAGCCTCCGCTCCCCGTCCTCTCTCTTCCTCCCGGCTCTGCTTTGCCTGAGCGGGGCTTCCTCGGCGCGGCGAAGCGCCCGGACGCCGAGCCTGCGACTCTCGCCCTCACTTGTCTCTTTACATATCTGTCCATCCATCTCTCTCATACTGCTCTGCTTCTCTCTCTCTCTCTTTCTCCTCTTCACCCTCCTCATCTCTTCCAATCTGTTGTGCTTCCCTATCTCTGTTCTCTTCATGCCCGTTTTCTCCTCTTCTTCGTTTTCCTTTCCGGCCTCCTCCTCCTCCTGCTCTCCATTCCTCTCCCTCCAGCGGCGACACCAACCATCAGGTTCCATCTATCTGTGTGTACGTCAGCAATTAGAGCATCGTGGCAGCCAAATGCCAGCCAGGTCCCCAAGCTACACACAGAGATAGAGAGAGAGAGAGAGAGAGAGAGACAGAGACTCAAAGGCAATGCCCCTGACAAAACAGCATGAGAACAAATCACACCATAATTCATAATCTCGCCGTGCTAAAATCTCATTATATTACAGACATGCGGATTCGGTGGCATGCACGGCCGGGGAGCCGGCGCTATAAATTCCCACCAATCATAAATTACGAAAGGAAAGATAGAAATGACCAGTGTCTGTCCGGATCGGCTGTAAATCGCTCTCGGACACGGGTTTGTTTAAGGAATCGGGTCCCGTGCGGCGTGAGCAGCCTCATCCTTAGAGGGCGTCGCTTGGGTCGCAAAGGTGGCGAGAAGAGTCGAGAAGAGTCGAGAAGAGTCGAGTTTACGCCGCTTTGGATGGCAAGAGGAAAAATAGTTTGTCCAGTCCCCCAGTTATTCATTTTTTTAAATCATTTTCTTTCTGTCTGTTTCATCAGAATTTGCTAGATCACACACACACACACACACACACACACACAGACAAAAAAGTCTTTTGCGTAGTTGTTCAATGGACTTAAGACAATGGATCGATGTTTTTTTGCAAGCAGACAAGTCTCTGCTTTACATCACGTTTGACATTCTTCACCTGCAAAGTTCTTTATTTAGCCTATATCTATTGGAAGACGTGCAGATGTCCAGAATTGTATTGATCAACCTGATAGCGATATGGAACTGGCCAGCGAGAGATAGGGAAGGTAACAGGTGGATCTGTCAATGACTGCAAACAAACCAGACGTATTAACGCACAGGGGAGAGTGATTATCGGCGTGGGAAACAGGTGAGGCGGCATAACGTAACAGGCCGCTCTTGTGAGGGAATCTGGCGGCTTGAGAAGTGAGGAGGGTGAAATGACACGGCGCGACCACAAAGGGAAAATACTTTCATCTGCGCAATAACTAAACACGGTCTAAACTATCGGCATGCCGTTGAACTCAGACAACGCGCCTAAACACGCAAACGTCCTAAGATTCAGAATGAACACAACCCATGAAAGAACCGAAAAACGAACAAAGCTCGTGGCGAAGGTTCGTCTTTTGATCGAAGAGCGTGAGCCTGTGACTGAAGCCGACGTGTCTGACGCTATAAGCAACGAGTTTTGGTAGTTTTTGTGCCAAATGCAGCAAAGCAGCTTGAAACCTAGCCCTTTCAGTGCATCGATGCCGATCCTTAGAGTAGGCAGTATTGATATACAATGCATGAGACATTGTGTATCAATACACAATCTATTGTGGATTGATACACAATGCAAAGAAAGAAAGTATCAATACACAATGTATTGACACACTATGCAAAGAAAGAAAGCGACCAGGTTTGACAAATCATGGAATTTTTGTGAATGTGTGGCCGGTACCATGCCGTACGATGCAAATCAGACAAAAAGTGTTCAAAAAGCATTCGACTACAAAAAGTAGTTGAATGCACTGAACGGCTCCAGAGCTCTCAGAATCTCGATCCGATTGAGAGTCTGACGGATGCGCCGGACGAATGAGTCTGTAACTTGCAGGACTTATGTGATCTGCTGCTAAGCTACCACGGCGCACCTTCAAAACAGGCCCAGTGGAGGGCAGTCAAATGGAGGCCGATACTAATGATTGATGCATGATATTGTTCTTTTCAGTGGTGCGTTCTCCAGCCAGGGTTCATGGTGGTGCATGCAATGATGCCAATCTACCCAGAAGCTGCTTGTTCCCTTTGAACAGGCTCAATGGCCAATGGAAAGCTTGAAGGCCCCTGCGATTAAATAAAGGTAAACTCCTTGTCTTCAGCGTAACAATGTGAAATTGTTAGAATTGAGGGAAGAACATTTGACAGCTTTGCTTGGAGCACAAGCTAACCTTGCCATTTTACAGACAACAGATAATTAGCTACTAATATCGTGCAGGTGTGCCTGCGTAAAATCACTTCTCAAGAGGATGAGGCATTGCTTCACTGAAACCAACTTTACCACATCCTTTTGTGGCGTTGTTGTTGTTGTTTGGACCGTTTTATCACAACCTCTCCAGCAGTTTTCATTCGAGTCCTCTTATTTTTGAGGGTGTTTTTTTTTTTTTTTTTTTTTTTCCCCAAAGTGGGATTGATTACAGACAAACCTGGTGAAGGCAGAGGTGAGAGCGTGCTGCCAAAGGCCTTTTCCCGACCCTCCACTGTCAGCTTGGCTTTTCATCAGCTCGCCGGCATTTCGTGTTAGGTGCGAGGGATTTCATAACACCGACACGTGACTCAGGTCCGATGGACGCCAAGAGAAAAACACGCGACCCCCGCGTGTCACAGGACCATGGGATTATACGGGCGGGCGCTTCAATACGGTAAAAAAAAAATAAATAATACATTTTAGGTTAACAGAGGAGGGGAAAAGAAGCAGTGTGGAGACTTCTGGAGTGAAACAGGTGCAATCAAAGTGCTTCCTTGTCAATACACACAGAGGCACCATTTAAAAACATCAGGGGGCTGGACTAAAAGGGTGGCATTAGACTTTGAATGGAGAAGGATCTAATACATGGATGGTCCTCTTCCTCAGGCAGCCCATTGACTCCAAACTGAGCCTATTAGCAAGACAACACACCACTAATGGCAGTGCTACTGCTGCCGCTGCCCCTCCATGTGCAAGGAGACCACCCAGCGCACACACAAACGCGCACACAAACCAAACTCACTCACGTTCCCTTTTGCGCTTTTTCCCACGCCATTGTTACATATCGTAGCCGGGAAGCCGGATCAAAGAGCGACTTCCATTCGAAAACACACCGGCCTGTTAGAGTTAGACGCGGCTCCGTGTGCAGTGAGCTGGTTGTGGGAGATGAAGAGTCTCAATGTGTTTGTGGTGTAGTTTTAGATGCTGGCGAGGAACAGGAAGGCTCATTTTGTTTGGTAAAGGGATTTGAAGGGACGCCTACAGAACCTGCACATTTTTTTTTTCGTTGTTGTTGTTTGTTTTGCCAACAACTTTTCATATGAATCCTGATTAACCCACTGAGCAATCGACCTGATCCCAACATTAGGGCCACGAATAGGACTCTGAGCCATAGCGCAGCGCTGTTGCCAGTACATGGCGTTTGTTGCAAGAGGTGCAATAAAGTTCGATAATTCATACAAAAATGACAGGAAACTTCAAACCGAAGCTAAAAGTCAGCTCCAAAGCAAATTCATTTCTTTTCTTTTTTTTTTTTTGTTTGTTTTTTTAAAGCTGTGGTATTACTATATAGTGACATCAATGTGCAGAGAAATACTTGTGCTCAAAGCTCAAACGGACAGTTGTAAATGTGACAATGCATCTACATATCCGTACTGCACTGATGGATGGAAATAACACACATTTGAATGTTAAACATTTGGGTTGTGCACTAGCAGCGTAGAAAAGTTAAGCCTGTCATTGACTTTGAGATTAGCTCATATACTCCTTTTTTTTTTTTTTAAATGCAGACAAAAGCCTCCACTTTTGTCTTTGGGGCCTTTTGCACCGGCTGCTTGCTTTTACACTGCAGGACAAACTTGCCTGCATCGGTTAAAAAAAAAATGGTGATGCATTACCTGCCTCTCACCTTTTCAAAAGGCATTACATTTCAAAAAACTAAATAAAAAAAAAAAATCCCTTTAAATATTGATTGAAGTTCTGGAACACTGTCTGCATTTATGCAGTCGAAGGCCATCAGACTCAGCAGTTGAGAGAGGAAGAGAAGCTCCGGGATACATGTTCACTTCCACATGCGGCCAGCAGGGGGACGCAGCAGAGATTGGACAGGAGAGCTTCTGTGGTCTTCAGGCTCCTGAGCAGATCATTTCAAAGCTTTTTATTATTGTTATTTTTCTCCGAAGTGAGGCAAACCTTCAAACCCCACACACGTGCTTCTTTATCAGTGTTCACAGCATTTGGTCAACATGGTTGGATTTAGGAAGCTGGTACTTCTGATTTAATTCACACAAAGAGAGAAACAACAAATCAGGGAAGACAAATGAGGTGTTGGATTATTATTATTATTATTATTATTATTATTATTATTATTATTATTAT
>VMRN01000050.1:613297-627693 GCA_010277015.1 Poeciliopsis turrubarensis
ATAATAATAATAATAATAATAATAATAATAATAATAATAATAATAATTTAACCATCTCATGCATAAAGTGTGATTTTTGTTTGTTTGTTTTTTTCCGTCTTATGTGGAAATATTAATGCGTCGTGACGCACGGATTACCCCCCCCTCCCACCCTCACCTCCCTCCTCCCCCCTCCTATGTCCCATAAGATGACACTGATAGTAAATTACCCACGAGCCGCTCAGTCGCGACTGCTTTGATGACCCCCTTCAGTCTATTAAGTCCTATCAATATGTACTAAATCCTAATTCTTCATTAAAAGCACAACCAACTCCTGCTCTGCTTCTTAAGACCCCCCAACCCAACCCCACCCCTCCCCTCCTCCACCTCCTCCTCCTCCTCCTCCTTCACTTTTGCGTTGTTTTGTTGTGCTAATCAGAGCACTTGTTTGGCGCGCGGTGAGGTAATTGAAATGAACAATTTCAACGCGGTAAATAGCGCCGTGTTTGACACCAGCAGAGAGGAAAGGGGGAGAAGAAGAAGAAGAAGATGAAGAAGATGAAGAAGATGAAGAAGGAGGGAGGAGGCGTTTTGCATCTCCAAAAACTTTGCATCATTGTTTTCTCGCCGCAACGATCACGATTAGACGCCGCCTGTCTTATTAAACGCAGGGAAGGCGTGGTTTATTTGCTGATGTATTTATTCATTTGTTATTGCTGCTGCTGTTGTTGTTATTATTATTATTGAGGCATTGGAAATTGCAGCCTGTCCGCTGCTCAGATTGTGTTGTAAGAGCTTTTTTTTCTTATTTATTTATTTATTTATTTATTTATTTATTTTTTATTTTTTTTGATGGGTTCGTTTAAAGTTCTGTGCCTTTGAACTCGGCTTGGAAAGTTTTGGATTTGACATCTTTTCATTGACGTCGTCATGCTTCGGGCTTTTTATTTATGCGTTTCATTTTATTGAAATTCTTTTGGGATATAATTCTGTTCCGGTGCGACTTAAGTGAGATTCATATTTCTGCTGCTGCAGACCGTGGCGCCTCTGAGGGAGGCTGGGGAAACGGCCATCTCTTTAATTTACCGGCCACCCACCCAAACCTGCCTCCTCAGGCCGAGAGTCTCACACCGATAATGGTGTTTATTAATTTGAGTTTAGCATTTGGCAACGGGGCAACCACTGGGGGCGGACACCATCGCAGGGGGAGAGGGGAGGGGGGGGGGGGGGCAAAGGCCACCTGCAATTCTACATGCAGGTTTTTTTTTTTTCCTTTTAATGCAAGCATGTTGGAGAGGAGGAGAGAGAGAGAGAGAGAGAGAGAGAGAGAGAGAGAGAAAAAAAAGAAACTCGAATCAGTTGTCAGTTTGTTTGTTTTTTTTGAAATCTCGCTTTTAAAAACGTACCTTGTGGACGTCGAAGCTTCCAGCTTGCTGAGCTTTTAAAGGAACTTAAAGGCTCTGCAGAAAACTCTGAGCAGGGCGTTTGACCTAAACGTGGAGTTTCGCCTCAGCGGCACGCCTGTATGAAATTCCTGAAATTCCGTCGTCGCGTTTGGTGTTTTTTCGGTGTTCGGCCGAGAGCCGGATCCAGGAGGACTGGAGCCGCTGTTGGTGGTGCCTCGTCAACACGAACCTTCTTGCACTCGTGCAAGTTGGAAGACCGTTTGTCGTTGGGCAAAAATCAATTTGATCTATGCTTATGCTTTCCCACGTGAAAGTAGACTTGTTTTTTTTGTTTTTTTTTTCTTATTTCGAAAGAATCTTTGCATTTGCTTTTTCTAAAAAAAAAAAAAAAAAAGCTTCTTGGATTCCAAATACCCCAAATTTACAGTGAATCTCTGAGGCACACCAAAAACCCAAGGGAAGGACATGAAGCTTGCTGCCACGATGACGCCCGGCATCTCATCGAATAGTTTCACTTCTTTGTCATTCGGGACAGTCCCATAAAATCAAACCCCACGGAAAATTGTCTTTGGAAAACATCTCGTCACGAATGTTTGGGGCCCGCTGGCCATCGCCCCATTAAGCCACTGCTGGGGTCTTGCTGTGACGTTCCACCAAACTCCGGCTTCCAGCTCCTGATTACCTGTTCAGAGATTCGCAGCATCTTTCTGTCTTTTTTTTTCTCCTCTTTTTTTTTTTTTTGGGTCGTTGTTTGCCGATATATTTGTGTCCCCCAAGGCATGCCGCTGTTTAATATCTGTCGCTTATACCTTGTTTTTGCCCCCTTCATTCCCCTCCGGAGCCTTCATAAATCAGACCCAAACTCATTTCCTTGCCGTATCCTCGAAAAAATACATCTGTTTCCATTGCTAATGGCATCATCCGACAAAAAAAAAAAAAAAAAATCCCTTCTGTGGAGCCGAGTTTTCTCCCTCTCCCCCCCTGCAAATATGCATACAGACACACTTATTTCTGTTATTGATGACAGGAAAGTGGAGTAGCTGCCGTCCAGTCGTTTTCTATTGGAAGGAAATCACTCCATGGAGGAGGATGCTGTGCTGTGCTTAATGGTTTGATTGCATTGGAGAAGGCAGCCCTCTCGTAATGCCGTTACAGAGGGAAATATCACTTGGAGACGCTATTGGCAACAAGAGAAAGTCAAAGAATTAGCCTAATGGGGGGAGTTGTGTCGGATGTCAGATACTTTCTATTCCCTATATTGCTCCGTGTCTCAGTCTCCGGTGCGTCTCACCATCCTTCCAGGGCCCAAACCGGCCCCTCCTTCCTCGCATAACGTCTCTCTCAGGTTTCTCCCCCCATTTGTCAGCTGCATTGCTTGACCGGATCACAAGCTCCCTGCTTGGAAAATAAGCTAATATGTGCCCCCACCACCCACCCACCCATTGCACATCCTTCTACACGCCTCCCCAGAAGACACTGTTGGTGCATTTGCTCTCATCGATTGCACACAGGCGCTATCTGCCCGGTTATAATCTTTCTCCGTGCGGCCTGTAAGTCATGCGGGCAGGAAGCGAGGCTGATATGGAAAGGGAGTGGGGGTGCGGTGGGTGCGGCGGGTGGGGGGCAGCGTGTAAATGGACACGCGCACCTGCAGGAACACATCCCGTCGCACGTCTGCCGCGCCGGCCGACGCTCACGTTACACCCTCGCAAAATCCCGGGCCCCAAACACAATCCCGGGCCTTTTGGTCGACGTCGTCCCTTTGTTTCACTTTTATTTCCACCCTCGTGTCCTGGTAGCCGCTCTCTGATTTTCCAAGACGGCTTCCACAGATGTTGTTGTCGGGCCATCTCTGAAGGCCACCAACATTGAACGGCAAACCCCCCCCCCCCGCCGGGACGGGACACCCACACAAAAAACTACAATAAGTTTTCCTCTGTTCTAAATCGCCGTCATAAACTCTACAAAAGAGGATTACTACAGCAGAAATCAGTGAGCGAAAACAGTTTTTTTTTTTCCTGTTTTTTTTTTTTTTTTTTTTGTACCTGGCAACAGTTTTTCCTTGTTAAACTGCATCTAATTGACTTGCATGCAGCTTGCTGTAATGACTGGCCGGCCCGCCGCCTGCCTGCCAGCCGGCTAGATTAGAGACTGCTGTTGTACAACCCAGCACAGTAATAAAGACTCATACAAGGGCAGCTGGTACCACACACACACACACACACACGCACACGCACACACACACACACACACACACACACACACACACACACACACACACACGCACACACACACACACACACACGCACACACACACACACACACACACTTCGTCACACTCTGACAGAGAAGATCAAAATCTCAGTCTCCCTGTCAGCCAAATCTTTATCTGCTGGCACGTATGAGGCAATATTAATCGATTTGAAGTAGATTTTAGACGGGGTTAGAATTACAAAAACTTACCCATGTTCCACGAAGATCGAGAGAGTCTGCAGTTCTCCACGTAGCATGCTCAACACAAAAGCCGAAACGTGCTGCGGAGAGCCGGCCCAAAGCAGAAGCGTTACATCCAGTTGCCTATGGGGCCCCCTGCTGGTCTGGGGTGAGCAGAGGGTGAGACGCGCGCGCGTGTGTCGCAGACGGAAAAGGCGAAAATGTCAATGGAAGCCATGCAACAGACGCACGCGTCTCGTCCCGAGACATGACGGGGGATCTGGATATGAAAAAATTGATCTTTTTGGTATTAAGCCCACCATAGAATTAGTCAACAATAATAATAATAATAATAATAATAATAATAAATAGGTGAACCCTGGACCTTGGCACTGATCACACTGTGTACATTTTTTTGGAAATTTACCAACAGATTTTAAAAAAATAAATAAATAAAAAATACTTTGGTTATGTTTTCCCAAAACATAACCAAAGTATTGCGCTGTTCTGATGAAACCAGCACCATGCGTCGTCTCACACGCCTCTGTTTATTGGTGGATAACGAGCTAACTGGAAACGGGGGGCCCCCCGAATCTTAATCTGCCTTGGGCCCTGTTTAACTTCAGGTCAGCTCTAATGTTGCACTTCACAGGAGACAAATAAAAAAAGAAACAGAAAAGAAAGCTACTTAATATCGGTGCCTGGGAGCCAACTGAAAGCATAACAAAAGGAATAGATCTGGTTTACCAGTGGGCCAGAAATACACTTTGAAGGTAGGCATTTATGAGCAATGGAACAGCTAAGCCCCGTCTGGAACCAGGAATTAGCTGGCCCCGCTCAAGCGAGCCTCATAGTGAATACCGTGCTACTAAAAAAAATAAAAAAAAGTGCAAAAATCCCCAACACACGTCGGGGTTTTTTTTTGTTTTGTTTTTTTTTTTTTTTTTTAAAAAAATTTTTTTTTTTTTTTTTTTTTTTCCAAAGAGAAACCTAAGAAGTCAATATATTTTTTTTTTTTTTTTTTTTTTTTTTGCTTTGTCTTGTTCTTCGAGGGAGCATTCGATGAAATCCGTCAATAAAAAAAAGGCGGCCTGCTTAAATAAAAGATCCCCACCGAACGTGTTTGTTTTCAGTGAACTGAATTCAAGCTTATCCGATCATTATTGATTTTTTTTCTTTTTTTTTTTTCCCTTGCCCCAGAATATTCCCAGAGCGTCGTCGTCCTGTGATGCGTTTGTTTGGCCCCTCGTCAAAAATCTCCCAGCGATGTTTGTCTCGACGGTTGCAGCCGTCGACGAGCAACGCGCTTACGAGAGGGCGAGGGAGGAGACGACGCGAGATTAGATATTCGAAAGGCATTCCGAGACAATACATTTTTTTTTTTTTCTTCTTCTTCCTTCCAACAGCTGAAAGTTAAGACAAGGACAAATAATACGCGAGAGGAGGAGGAAGAGAGCAGAGAGACAAATGGCTGTGATTCTTATTCACAAGGACATTTGAGCTTCGCCTCATGGCCAGACATGAATGAGTAGATTTCAATAGTATCGACTGTTGCTTCGGACATCGGCAAACGCGCACGCTCTCTCTCTCTCTCTCTCTCTCTCGCACACCGCAGGCCGTCTGGAATACAGAACGGACCTGCCTGCAGGTCAGGACTTTTCCATTTTGCTAAAAAATGAATAAATAAAGGCCCCAAACACGATGTGCACGCAGGCAGTTTGCTTTGACCATCCCCTGGCTGGTGCTTGCGTCACGACGGCAAAGGTTTTGAATCTCGCAGGGTTTTTAAATAGGAGTGGCGTCTCTGGCTTTTGGGTACGAGAGCACGCTTTCAGTCCGGTCTACAGATTCATCGTTTACAGAGCAAAAATCTAGCAGAAATCAGAACAAAAAAAATAAAACGAAATCACATAAGAATGAAGTAAACGCCAGGATTCTATTCTCATCAAACTCCTTTATGATTTTAGCAACTTTTCACGTCTCTGCGTAGGAAATTTGACCGACTTTCTTTCTCGGGTTGCTTCAGTTCGCCGGTTCTTCTCCAGTTCAGTAAAGCTCAGCTCTGGTCCGTTTTGTACGCCGTTTGCAGAGAGAGATGGCTGCATTCTTAATAACTAATAACTACGAGGCGCTAACATGGCATGTCTTCAAAACCAGAGCAAATCCTCACAAACCTTGCTAAGGCACCAGATCCCAGCAAACGTTATGTTGTGCTTAACTACATTGTCCAAGAAGCTCCATCCATTTAACTTCACCCATATTCTATTCTTTATATAGAGAAACACACGTTTCCCTTTGCTTGGTCCTTTTGTGAAATATGCCGTCATGAACCTGATGTTTCACCGGGCGAACTTTAGAGGCCTGCAGAGTCTCGACGTCGCTTGGTTGCGTCGCAGTTTCTCTGCCTCGCGTCGAGGTGAATTTGCCGAGACCTCCAGTCCTTTGAAGACTGCCGACGGCTCGAAAATGTTTCCACTTCCCGCTAATCATCCGCGCAGATGGAGCGATAGACCTGAGCTCGATTTGAAGTCGCCTTCCTGTGTCGATGGGTGGGAACTGTTGCCGCGCTCGGCTTACCGCTGACGTTCAAAGAGTTTACTTTCCTTTTAATGTTTTTTTTTTATTTATTTATTTTTTACCCTTTCTGCAATAATTGCTGCCAAGTTTTGGAGTGAGCATTTGCTTTCAAACACACTTTTGAAAATTGAACTGATGTAGTAATAAAAAATGCAACTTGTTAAAAAAAACAAAAAAAAAAAAAACAATTTTGGTCGAGCTCAAAGACAAACCAGCGAGCAGCACTATTACTTTTAGTTTGCTTCATTTTGAGAGCAGTTGCTTTCGGTTGCTTCTGTTTTCATGATTTTTACATTTGAGGCCTGATCTTTGTGACAATGTTTTTAGCTCTAAGGCTCTCATATGTATGTTTTTTTTGTTTTTTTTTTTTTGTTTGTGGGTGTTTGTGTCTACACCAGGCAGTTAAGAGGACTGACATAGCTTGGCCTGTCTCGTAATAAAATGCAAGAGTGGCACTTTCACGCTTGTCAAGATTTTCTAAATATACCCGGAGAGCTGGAATCTCTAACTCACACTCACATTTAGGTTGGCACACATGCCTTTTCTTTCTTTTTTTTTTTTTTTTTTTTTTTTTTTTAAGACTGCCTGCTTTTCTCTCCATCTCCATTAAAAGAAAAGAAAAACCCTCAGCCCTTCGGCTGCTTTACTTTCCGACACACACACACATGCACGCACGCACGCACGCACACAGACACACACACGCAGACACACACACACGCACAGACACGCACGCACGCACAGACACACACACGCACAGACACACACACGCACAGACACACACACGCAGACACGCGGCAGTCGAAGCTGACAAGACGTTTTTATGGCAAAAAATTGGATGCTCTCTCCTCGCTCCTCTCTGAAACTCATGACATGTTTCGTCTTTGTGTTGCCATAAAGTGCATCAGTTAGACACTCAAAGCGGCGCTGTGCTGCTAAGGAAAAAAGAAAGAAAGCTATTTCGACAACAGTCGACAGAAAGGATATTTTTATCTACACTCAGAAGAGTTTGATAAAAAAAAAGGAAGAGCGTTGCATTATCTGAGAGATGAGTGAAAGCACATTTTATTCTGTTTGACTTGAAGTGTTGAGTCTTCGATGCCCTTTAAAATTTCACACCTGACTTCTCTTACAATCAAATAACATTCTATGATAATAGTAATAATAATAATAATAATAATAATAATAATAATAATAAAAACATCATTTATTTTTCTCCTTCCAGTATTTTAAGGCCCAAGCTCTCCCCCGACGTCGTTGCCAAAGCACATTGCTGTTGACACTGCAATTTCGCTCGGCTTGCGCCTCGTTGTCACTTAAAGTGCAAATTTGACGTGAAAAGCCCCCTCTCTCTTGCCTCTCTGAGTTTAATATCGCGCTGACAACTGTATCATTCCTGCACACTGTAATCAAATAATGACACCGTGGTAAATGTTCCCTCGTGACATTTCCTATTACAAAACGCACGCGGCCCGGTGTCGCACAATGCGTGGGCGGTGTCACGCGGCGGTAAATGGGATTGTAAGTGGCATCCGGCTGACGTTCGGCGTGTTTGCATAGGAAGTAATTGCGCTCGTATATTGATGATATGCATAGGTGTACGTCGCCTGGAATTATGATTGTTGTCCTGGAAATAAGGCTGGGGGGGAAGGGAGGGGGTGTAAGAAACACGCATCACTCTCCATTAACATCCGTTTGACACTTCTATTTGGGAGAAATGTCAAACACGTGTGGCCGATTGCACTTTAAATTACACATAAGGGAATGTTTGACACCTACTCTACTGATAGGAAAATAATAATCAGTGGTGTTATAGTTTCAAAGTGTATGGGTATACATGGCTAAATTCATGCGTGTAATAGGTCCATATGTGTGTTTTAGCATTTTACCCAAAAAATGCGACATCGTGAGAAACCTCTGCTTCTTATAGGGCCCCAAAGTATGGGGCGCAAAAGGAGAAGTGCTGTTTTGGGGGTGAGATGTAAGGTTGGGTCAGGGTCATGGTCAGTAAGACACAGGGCAGCCATCTTGGATCATAGACACAATATTTGTAGCCTTTAGCTCTGATGACACAGCCTGATCACATCATTGTTTTCCCCACTTTATTGCCTTGAAGATACTTTTCTGACTTTTCTATGCAATCTTATTACGATAGCAATGCATTGTAGAGCAAGAAGTCGTCAAGGTTTCCCCCAGAAAACTGTCATTCATCCAACAGCTTGTTGTGTTTTTGAGCTAAAAAAAATGTTTTTAAGTTGACAGGAAATTTGAAAATATCACTTTTTAATTATGTGTTATTGAAATATTTGAAGATTAATACCTGAACACCGACTATAAAGTCTTAAATGACGCAAACATTTCAAGAAGACTTAAATAAATAAGCAAAGCTTAGCCTGGTGGGGGCACAAGTAAAGCCTGGTGGCCCGCCAGGCTTAAAATACACTGGATTAAAATGTGGCGTTCTTAATTATTGTCTATTCAAGATGAAGCCTACCCTACAAATCATACAAAGTAAAAAAAAAAATTCCATGAATTTGCAGCAGCTGGTGCTTCCTTTGAGTTTGCCAATTAGCTTGTTTTTATTTGGATGCCGAGAATCCACTGAAAGTCACCCAAGTGTGTTTGCAAACGGCAGCTAGTTAGCTCAGTTCTTAGCCCCTTGTGTCATCAGCACAAATATAAACAAAGCAGACCTTACACTTGTTTCTTCATTTGCGCTTTCTAAAACACTCTGGACGTCCTGAAATCCTGACGTGAAAATCCATTTCTCTTGCCCTATCTGTGTTTTTATCGTCAATGCACATTGATTGGTGGAACAAGAAGAAAAAAAAAAAAAGAAAACCATCACGAGACTGCCTTGAACTCCATCGTTTATTCCTCTCTCGTTTCCTCACTTCGTCTCCGTCTTCTCCCCTCTCCCATCCTTCAGTGCGATTCCACCTCCCCTTTCTCTCCTCGCGCGTTGCGGCCTGTGAGGAAACATCCGCTCTCCTCTTACTGGATTGGCTCCTTCACTTAGTGGCCCCTTCACTCGCCACCCCCTTGGCTTGTTGGGGGTAATGATGATAAAGTTGGAATATCTCTGTGCTCATCGGCATGTTGCCCCCCCCCATGTACATTAACACCTCAGATAGCCTCCTTTTCCAAAGGTTGTTCAAAGGGAACGGGTGTACCGACACTCCGAGGGAACAGAGCGAGAGCCAGTTGAGAAACGGCAAAAGAGAGCGAATAAACCGGACAGGAAAGTAATAGAAGAGTGGTTCAAAGAAATAAATTTCACTTGGATTAAAGTTGGAAGGTGCTACTCTCGGCGTGACCAACAACAGAGAGCGGGGGGCTGGGGGGGGGGGGGGGAATACATTGATGTTGCCGGTGAATTAGGATGAGAGATGTGTAATGTGACTCCGTGGGATCGTTCCAGACCAGAGGTGTGTTATCGTAAGCTGTTCTCACTCCACACGCGTCCACTGTACACTTGTGGTAATGTAAAACATCTCACCATCTCCTCCTCTCTTCCCCGGAGCACGCATTTCCCAAATCCCCCCCACTCCCCCCTTCTCTGCAGCATTGTTTTCCGTGTGGGTGTGTGTATTTGCGTGGGAGGTACAGGAGCATGCCAAGTCCCAGATCAGATTTGAAAATTGATTTGAAAATTGACTCTTTTGGACAGCTGATAGCTATAAAAGACGTTTCTTCTTCTTCTTTCATTTCCCAGGGAGTTCCTCCTTTGATGTTGGATGGTCGTCGGCGAAGCTTTGAAGCTCAACCAGAGCAGCTCATTGCACTACTCGATGCTGTGTGAGGTAAAGTTTGCTGTGTGTTTAGACAAGCACACATTACATCTATGACATGAGACAAAGATTAAATTTGATGAAAACTTAAGACTCTATCTTGTCCAATTCGACTTGTTGATATATTTTTTGACTTCTAGGTGGTCATGAAGCCAAAATAGCATTGAAATTATGAAATAAAAATGAGCCACGGTATTTTAAACGCAGCAATAAACTGTGAAATATGCCATTTTGTTGAATAGAAGCTATGAAGCAGATTTAGTTTTTTTTAGCTGCCATTGGTTAGCATTATCCTCACATTGTTGATGTACCGTTTTTGTCTCATCTATTACTGTCACTGTCTATTTTTCTGTATTATAATTGCAATGATGCCACGCAAATTACTTGAATTACTAACTCTGTCAAAATGACATGCCGACAACTCAATAAATAACTACTTCCTCCTTTTATACTTGAGATTAAATGCATCAAACTTGGACATGGAGTGTGATCCAAAAATCACACACAAGAAAAAGTGACATTTTCCTCTCTCTACCAAAACTAAACTACCACTACTGAACTTAAACTTGTTCTAATCAGAAACTTTGATGCTTAACAAAAGACTACATTGATGAAGTTCAGTGGTACATTCTTTCTTAGCACATAATGTATCCGAGATGCATCAATGCACAAAACTAAAAGTTTCTTTTAGTTTGTTCAATCAACACAACAAGGCAGCTGAAGAACAGCTTCCTGTTTTACATCAAAATAAGAGTCTCAAATATTGAGTCTACAAGTTGTCAAGCTTAAGTAAATGATCTCCATGTCAGGGGCTCATAATGATAATAATAATAATAATAATAAAAGCCGCAAGCGGCGTCGGATGGCCCACGCAGCTCAGTGCCGTTCTGGCCTATTGACAACTGCAGGGATTCCGACACTGCCGCCCGCTCGCCACCGCAGACGTTCTTGCGCAGTTCCCGCAGGCCATACGCATCGACGCGTACAGCAGCGCTCCTTGACGACTCACAAAAAATCATGATCAGCCGGTGTAGCGAGGAGATATAGCTGATGGATTGACCTTGGGGGCGCAGTGGAGTCAAATTACAATTCTGTGCTACTGGGCTCCTTAGAGGTTCACAAGAGTCAATCATAAAAAGTTACGTGGAAATTTGAAGCCAATCGATCAAAATCCCTAGGAGGTGTTTGATCAAATGCGAAGGCTGTAAATGGCCAAAATGGGGCCGACTTCCTGGTTGACTTGCACTGACATTAATTGTATTTTCTGAGCGTTTGGTACACTTGTAGCCCTACAAGTGTACCGACACTTGTAGAAATTTCATGTCTCTACGATGAAGTAAGGTCAATGCAGAGGGTTTTTCGGAAGTTGCTAGGTGGTGCAGTTGAGCCGTTTCTTTTGCGATTTTTGCGATGACCTTAAAATACGTCAATTTTACACAGGCTGTATGTGTCTATTTTAAATATGACAGAGCCCCAAAAAGCCCCCTGTTAAGGGGGGCCAGAATCATAATAATAATAATAATAATAATAATAATAATAATAATAATAAAATAATTATAAAAGTATCTCCTCCCACATGTATGACAGAGATATCTTTACCCATTTTAAATGTAACATTGGACTTTTAACAAGGCAGTCACCTTTAAATTGCCTTATGAAGATAAACATCTCTCAGATGCTATTTTGCATTTCATCGGCTTCCTCTCTGCGTTCCTCCAACCGACCGTACCCTCCGACAATCTAATCCCCGGGAGAGAAAATTCTGGTCTCTTGCTCCGGATGCCTCTTGGGGGGTCGTGAGGTCAAGTACGGCTAATTTATTCACTCAGTCAGATTTCCTCTGACTCGTGGACGGCAGATGGAGAGGCCGATATGATATCGCCCATCTGAGTCACCCGGGGGAGAAAGGCGAGGCTGAGGTGGAGACATCAGGGACAGATGTAGGGATGAGAGGAGAAGAGATTGACAGGAAAGATGCAAAAAGAAAGGGGGCACAGATAGCAAAAATTGGGGGAATTAAAAGTGGTTAGATGGAGAGATAGGACGACACAGCCCGCAAGAGTGAGGAGCCACTGAGTCAGCTGTTGAGCTGAACATTGAGTCACGGAGGCTCTTATCAGATGTGTGGGTGTGGGGGCGACGTGTGGATGTGTGTGTGTGTCCCCTTATCTTGAGACAAGTGGTTCTGGTCCAATAACATCCTGGGAGATGGTTGGTATAAGCTGCTTAAGCCCAAGATGTGACATCGAGGAATGAGGGAGAATAGATAGCGGTGGAAAGATGAGAAGAGGTGATGAGGATGGAAAGAAAATGAAGAGGAGGAGGAGACGGTCTGATAAAGGAGGGTTGTGAGGACAAGATGAGAACGACTTGAAAGAGACGAGATGTGGGGGGGGGGAAACGTAGAGAAAGAGGTGATGTGAGGAGGGTTTGGAAAAGTTTTTTGTGAAAGAAGAAAGTGAAAGTGGCGTTTTGAAATGTTTGTACGCCATCTTTTTCAAAAAGGAAGGATTTGTGCAATCGGATCAACGGTGTCATCTTGAGGACACTTTTTTTTTAATCCCGGGTGGTCCTTTTATTTTCTCTGCTTACAGACATCAGTCTGTCTGCTGAATATGCTTCGTGCCTCTTTGAGGAATAGTATTAGGACAAGAGTGTGTCTGGGTTTATTTTATTTGGAATACATACTGAAAAGCACAGAGGGTTGACTTTAGGTAGTTAGGTAGTTTTGCATCTACACTTGCGAAGGTGCAAAAGCATTTTGATTTTGTTCTAATTTGACCAAATTGCGTTTTTCTTAATCTTCTCAGATGCTGACTGCCAGAAGATGAGGAACCAGCTTTGACGATCCACAGATGTCCTCCCTTTTTGGACCGTTTGACTTCAACATCACATCCAGCACCTGCAAGCGAGGAAAGATTTTACCTGATCTTGCTCAAAACTGACTGGTCCAGATACATGCAGTGGCATTTACCTGAATGATCTGAGCCAAATCATTCCCTTGTGATTTTGGTTGCTGAAACAGTAGATGATTTGAGTTTCTTGAGAGATTTTCTCCAAAGACAAAATCATTTCAGTCAACATCCTAGACTCCTGCATCCTATCAGACTCATTGCAAGGGCTATTGAGTATTGTCTTCAGCTTCCCTAAGGAGGAATCCTTTCCTCCTCCTCCTAAAACCCTTACAACGTCCTTCGACCGCCCAGACATGGACCTCCACCGGGCAGCCTTCAAGATGGAGAGCTCCTCCTATCTGCCAAACCCTCTTGCTTCTCCAGCCCTCATGGTGTTGGCCTCTACTGCTGAAGCTTCCCGTGATGCTTCAATTCCGTGCCAGCAGCCTCGCCCCTTTGGCGTCCCGGTCTCTGTTGAAAAGGATGTCCATTTGCCATTCAACAATGGTTCGTACACCTTTGCGTCGATGTATCACCGCCAAGGCGCGGTCCCTCCAGGATTTCCCAACAGGGACTTTCCTCCGTCTCTCCTCCACCTTCATCATCAGTTCGCCCCGCCCAACCTGGACTGCTCGCCCATCAGCATGCTGAACCACAGCGGTGTGGGCGCCTTCAGGCCTTTTGCCTCACCTCCGGAAGATCGGGATGGGGCACCGGGCGGTTATCAATCTGCGTTCACCCCGGCAAAGCGCCTCAAGGGCTGCCTGGATGCGGAGGCTTCGCCCCACCTGCGTTACTCTGATGCTGAGGGGAAAGAGTATGACTTTGGCGGCACCCAGATCCCTCCGGGAGGCTCGCCCAGTAGCGCCTTGAAAGCAGTTGAGGACAGCGGGAAAAAGATCTTCGCCGTGTCCGGCCTCCTGTCAGACCGAGAGACTTCCTCCAGCCCAGAGGACCGCATTGAACGCTGTGAGTACTGAGTTACGTTTCCCGTGACACTGTATTGAGTGTGACTGCACATTCAGCATAGCTTGCAAAGGAAACAGTTTTCTTTGGTTTATGCTGGCAATATCACTTCTTAAATCAGCTGTGCTTCGAACTCCCAATATGCATGGACATCGTTTTATGGTCATTCATGAGATTCTGATCATTGTCCTTTAGCTCTTTTTTTAATTTAGCCTTAAAAATGCATTGAAAATGTCACTTTTTCAACCCAAACATCCCTCCATTAAGACCTTGGAAGTCAGGTTTGGATAGCCCATTTGACCAATGCCCCAATCACCTTTTAACCACATTTACACACCAGTATGCATCTTTAT
>VMRN01000050.1:637693-661183 GCA_010277015.1 Poeciliopsis turrubarensis
ATATATATATATATATATATATATGCATGGACAGAAGTTCATAAGATCCCAGGTTCCAGGATTCCACTTTGTTCCCTGCGGTGATGTCAGCTTCGGCCAATAAAAGGGCCCCCGTGTTAAAACCCCACTGAGTCTCATACAACTGCAGCACACCTGGCGACACAACACGCATTTAACTTTTAATATGTACGTGCGCACACACGCACACACACACAAAGAGAAGCACACAAGGCCGTGTCATGACTGAGCTCTGAACCTTCCTCTTTTGTTGTCTGATCTCTCGGCGAACACGTTCCAAAATAGTCAAGCGAGATCCACGCGGGGTCGAGCAAACTTTACGAGCATTTGGGTGAAAAATAGAAACACGCGTTCCGTGCGTTTGACGAGCTTTGAGCCGTCAGTGCTAAGTGCTTGGGAAAACCTGAAAAGGATTCTGGTTTGGATTTTAATGTGAAGACGCTGAAGGGCTTAAAACGTCCGTGCAACAGCATTCATTGCGCCCGTTACATCGCCATGGTGATGCTGTCTTCAGAAACCTTCACAGTGTTGTTTTTTGTTTGTTTGTTTGTTTTTGGCTTTTTTTTTTTTTTTTTTGCAGGATCCACTGTTCAGTTTTGCCCTGCTGTCTTATTCGAACACCTGAGCCGTGGAGCTCTACAGCTCCTCGGGCGTTACTAAAGATGGCCTCTCTGATCAAATCTACCCTGCGAGCAAGAGGTTTTTGTGTTTGTTTCGTAATTTAATCCCAATCCTAAAACCCCAATGACTAACTCAAACCTTAACGTTTGCTGTTTTCCTTTGAGGCCTTTGCAGAACATCGGAATTTCCCACAGACATTAAACCACACACGCATGTAGCTTCAACAAGATAAATGCTTTTTGACGAGCATACATCTTCTTTGGTTCTCGTCACGTAAAGTCCCAACGCATTAAAGTCGGTGTGGTTGAAACTTGGCAACAAGCGACAGAGTTCAAAGGTCACAGCACCTCGTTTTTGTTTTTTTTTTTTTCCAAGGCAGGAGGAGTCGCTTGGTGCTCGACTCGCGGAGAAAGAGCTCGGGGAAGCACACGCCGCCTCCATCCAGATGTGTTAAGAGATTCCTCTTCATCCCCCGCTTTCTCTAAATCTTTTTCTTTTCTTTCAGCCCTCCCACTCTTCCTCCATTCTGTCCTCATCTTCCTTCTCCCCCCCCCACCATACCCTCCACCCCACCCCACCGCTCCTCCTCCTCCTCCTTCCACTTCTTTCCTCTCCTCAGTAATCTAATCTGCAGCCAGTTTGTGGATGCAGTCTTGTGTGACAGCCGCCCCTTCCACTTCTCCCGCTTTCACACACACAAACAGCAGAGCAGGCTCGTTTCCAAAATAATAATAATAATAATAATAAAAAAAAAAAAAAAAAGCCCACTTTCTTGGCAGTGGACCACCTTCTCCCCCTTTTTTTTTCCTCCCTTCCAGTCTTGGTTACAGCCTCTTTAATATTGAATTATTCATCAAATCTGATTGGATCCCGCTGATGGCGGCTGCGATGCGAACCGACGGTCTGCGTGTTCACGTCGGTCGGGTGTGCTGCCGCGGGTTGGAGGATTCCTGTCACTGTGCGAGGCCGGGGCGACGCGTCACTCGACTGGAGACGCAATCCTCGTTTTTGACGCGTGGAGCTAAAAATTAATAAATAAATAAATTTTAAAAAGTGTGTAAAAATAATTGGCAACATGATAAAAATCTGATTAGAGTTTGGGTTGTTTGACAGAGATTTGTTTTTTTGTTTTTTTTGTTTTTTTATTTAATCAGTGAAGTTTATCCACTTTGTTTCTTGTTATCGCCTTCCTGATTCCCACCCAAAGGGATGAATGTTTGCACCTTCTGGAAAAAAAAAAAAAAGAAGAAATATTCAAAGTCCCTTGAAAAGGTGAAACAAATCAATAAGGGGTGTTTTATATGCATACCAGAGTGTGTGCGTGTGAGTGTGCATCCTCCTATGATTTGCATGCATCCATACTACTCAATAGTGGATGTAGATGCAGCTTTCTGCTGGGGCTTTTTTCTTTTTTTTTCTTTTTTTTTGTGAACTCTATTTTCCTAGCATCATTCTGCCACAGTGCACACTTTTCATGCTTTTTCCAAAAAATAAAAAAATAAAAAAATAAAACCCCATGAACTTAGGCAATGAAAGCATTCCCTACTGGAATTCAGCATTAGACATAATGGCGCATGTCTTCCTCAAATCAAGATCAGATTTTTTTATTTTTTTATTTTTTTTTTTACCCAGAAAGTCAGTCAGACTTTCCGAAAGGCATGAACAGTCGACGGTCACGGCTTCGCCCGCACTTCAGGAAAAGACGCCGGTGTTGACGCCTGCGCGAGTCGTGTGTTTTGCGAGCTCAAACACCTCTCGGGACACTTCGGTTTGACCCCTCGGTGCCGGCGCATATCTGGGAGGCATTAGAGGGAGCGCGCGCCGCCGCCGCCGCCCTCGCCTCCCTCCCGAGGCGCCGAGTGGAGCCGGCGCGCGTCCCGCTGCCCTCTCCGGGTGTGGCGCCCCGGGTGGGGGTTGGGAGGTCGCTTTCAAGCAAAAGAGGCGAAGACGTCTGCTGCTCTCCCAAAACGCCCGTTCGTACTCACTCACACCCATCTCTCCATCCCTTGTCGGTGTGTGTGTGTGTGCGCGCGCTCGAGCGTGTGGAAACCCAGCCCACTGTTCAGCAGATGAATAATTTAGCGGTGTGTGTATCATCTGTTTACCGTGCTAATCCATCTGTCAGCAGGCACCTATTGATTCGCGCCTGCTTGGTAATTGTGCATCCGTGCCACATGCACACACGCAGATGAGCATACACAAGCCCTGCACGCATTACAAGGCGCATGCACACACATGGGTGCCACCATATGATCTGCGAGTTAGCTCATGTTCCAATATCGGGGTTGTCAGCAGGCCTCGTTTGAACCGGGCGAAGCTGAATTTTGGGTCAAGGTTGCTAAAACAACCTGCGACGGGTCCTTTTTGTTTTGGCTTCTTCTACTGTTTTCATGAATTTCATTTAAAGGGTGCAGTGGTTTGGCAAAAAAAAAAAAACAACTTTCACATGCCTTTCTCGCATGTTTTCTATCCACGTTCAAACTAATAGCCGAAGCCATTTTGTTCAATTTCCCCGGGGAGCGGGAAGGAAAAGGACGCAATTGCGCGAAATTCATGCAAAAAATTAAAATCTGAAAATGCATACGCTAAATAAATGAAGTCTGTTGCAAACAACTGGTCGCTTGGTTTCTCACTTAATTCGTGAGAAAGTCACGCAGTTCAGCCTTCGCGCAGAGGCACAGCTGTTCTGTTAGGCTCTCGTGTTGCGTTGCGAGTTCAGGCGTCTTTGTTTCTATTTGATATGAGGAAATCAAAGAAATAAACGTGACTTGGTGACGTGTTTGCTGTTCTCAAAATGACTCTGAGAAAGCAACTCCTTACAGCGATCGCTTGTCTGATGGGTTCTCTCGTTTCAAGTTCAAATTTTGTGACGACAGCTTAATGATGCTTTTTTATTTTAAAATATATATATGTATATTTTTTTAAATATAGGCTTTATAGTGAAATGTTACTAAGCAGCATCGCTCATATTTAGGAAGCAAAATTGTTAAAAAAAAAAAAAGAAAAAAAAGCATCTCGTGGGAACTTAGACAAGCTAATCCAATATAGCCACTGTGCTTCTTTCAGCAATGCTTAAAGCTCGCTTCCTTTACCCAACAAAGGATATCACATGGCGTCTGCATGATGTCAAAGGTTTGAATTGAACTTATTTTGCCGAAAAAGCACATCTCAAAAGTACCAATCATGTTAAAGCCACCTTAACTCCAGCAAAACTCCAGGAGACAGACTAAGGCATGGCGGAGAAATAAGGATGCAGCTCGCGCTGTAATGAATTCACGGGTGACCATTGATGGTTGTAATTATCAAATGGCTGGTTTTAAAAGCTCATTGATTGATGTCATTAGCTCCATGAGTGATTGCTAATTGCCGGGCCCGTGCGTTAACGACGCGGGAAGGCAGGCGCAGGGACGCGCCCGGCATTCATCAAAGGCAGGCGCGCATTCCGCCTTCTGGCTCGTCTCCTCGCGTCAGGTTCGCGCGCGGACACGTACAACACATGTCGCCGAGGCAACAAGAGAAAGAGACGCCGATCGAGATGAATTATGATATTTTTGCCGTCTCATTCCCCCCCTGAGGAAAGTCGTCCTCATTTTTAAATTGTATTCCAGATGTTTTGCGTTTACATGAAAATTTGAAAATATAACAGCGGAAGTTAAATTGTGTTTATATTGTAAAGTTAAAAAGAAACAAAAAAAAAAAACCTGGAGGCCGATAGAATTGGGCCCAAGACAGAACCGTGAGGTACACCACAATACATTAATGCTCATTTTCCAAAACATTCATGTAACATTTCCATCTAAAAAAAAAAAAAAAAAAAAAAAAAAAAAAAGCCCAAAAAAGGGAAAACTTTTTTAAAATTGGGGGGGGGGGGGAAATTATAAACGACTTTCAAACGAATTCTTCAAATCAGCTGCTTCACTCCAGGTTATGCAGGACTTTGCAGAGGAGCTGTATGTGCAGCAGTTTGACCTTCTGAGCAATAAAACATGAGATTATTATTAATATTTAAGAGGTGTCAACCGTTGTGGTCCGAAGGGACACGTGAGGGAGGGGGGGGTGACTGACAGGACATTACGTTCGGGCCTTCAGGGCGTTCTGCTCCGCGCACAAAACCAAAGGCCGAGTCCACGTCAGCGCTTGCAGATGGCCGTTCTCTGCTGTCGTACTGATCGCGTTGGTTTTCTTAACCTCGGACTTGAAATCCGTCTTCTGTTTCCTCAGGCCTTCGTGGAAACGTTCACCTTATTTTAACGAAGACGCAACGGGCGGGAAAAAAAACAACAACAAAAAAAATCTCATAATTCAACACCTGGCAAAAGTGAAAGAGATTTCATTTTAGTGCCAGGATGTGGCCTCCGGACACGCACGCACGCACGCACGCACACGCACACACATGCTCAAACACGCACGCCTTGCACACACATGCACAAAAATACAGATTTCGATGTGGAACGTCTAATATCACATCCCTGTGGCAAAAATGTTTGGAATCCTGTCCTTTTGGAAATGCATCACATTGATGTGTTTGTTTCCTCACTCCTGGAGTGCAGCTCCATCTGTATTTGTGTGTGTGTGTGTGTGTATGCGTGTGCGTGTGTGTGTGTGTCAGGGGGTGTTAGAAGTAGGCAGGGGCTTAGCAGAGCAAAAGAGAGCAAATCTGTCAGCTCTCCCAGGGCAGACAACCTTTCTGACCCTCATTCAAAGACATATTGATTCTCCTCTCCATCCAACAGGGGAGGGTGTGTGCGTGTGCGTGTGTGTGTGAGAGTGCTTAACACAGCGTCTTTACTCATAACTTCCTTCTTCATAAGCGAAAACAGCTTTCCCCCCCCCCCCCCCCCCCCCCCGCCCCAACCTGCGTCTAACAAATCAAATGTTTTTATGTTTAATTTCTGATTCCAGTTCAGATTTTATTTGTGTTTCTTAAATCCGCAAATCTCGAAGCGCTTTCTGACCCAGTTCGCTCGTCTTTGGGGTTTTCATCCGCCTCGCTCTACTTCCTGCGTGTTGCGCACTGTTTTCCCTTTAGATGATAACAAAAAGAAAAGAAAAGAAAAGAAAAGAGAAAAAAAAACAAAGCATCAGTGGGCGAGAAAATGACAAACGGAGCATGCCACAGAGGCGAGCGCTCCTCTCATCTCCGCACTAACAGCACATTAAACCTCGCTGCGCACTTGTTAGATCTGCCTTGTTTCCCCGAGAAGGAGCCTAATGACCTGTGGGACGGCACCGATCGGCGCTCCGCAGACTGTTAGAGGCCATATGTGTACTCTCACGTAATTGTGTGAGCGAAAGCCACGCGAGGAGACGATGGTAAAGCAACCAGAGTCTTACAGAAGAAGGTGTCGTCACCCGTTCCGCCCCGTCCGAACTGCGGCCTCAGCGTCCGGAACGGTCGCGGGTGATGCTTCACCGTGCGAATTACTACCGTGATTAAAGTGGTTTTCTGTCGTCTTGGAATTGAAGATGACGCGTGGGTGCGTATTTTGCCTCGTTTTGCGTCTTGGAGTCGAAAACAGGAAGGTTCTTCGCCGTGAGTCTGATCGATTGAATCCGAATAAGTCACAAAACTGCATGGACTTCGTCTCCGACTCGTTTGGTTACCCCCCGGGGAAATTTATTGTATCTTGTTTTTCTCTTGAAGCGAGGTTCTTTAAGAACAGCATAATCATAACACATCTGCACTCGACAGATCTGTTTGTCTCTTAATTGCAGTTAAATCCAGATGAGCTGGTCAGATGAGAAGTCCGAAGCTAACGGCTAACGGAAACGAACTTTTAACTCCTTGAAAACAACTCCCACAACAAATATGGCAAATCTTTTTTCTTTGTAGAAAACCCACCTTGTGAACATTTTTGCTTTGCACACATATAGAGATAATCTACTGTCTACTTGCAAGGCAGGTTTGTCTTTTATAGCTGTGAGCTGTTCTGATTGCACAGCTTAGACACGATCTCCATCTATTTTTCACACAGGAAGGTGTCGCCGCGTACCTCTACTTCCTGTGTCAGCTTTGTCTGAGTTTCCTGTAAATAACCATCCAAATACAGCGATGGTTCAAGTGTCCACGAAAAAAAAACAACAAAAAAAAACGTTCACATGAACCATGGTAATATTCTGGGAATTTGGAGTTGTTTTGAGACAGCAGAAAGCTGCTGTGGTCGTTGCTATCTGGAGTTGTTGCTATCAGCTCCAGCAGAGCCAATACACCTAGATATGCTCAGAAAGCGTTAAGACTGCAGTAGGCACCGTTTATGATATTTAGTAAAGAATGAGACAGATCATCTGCCTCATCTCTGTGGTCCTTCAGCCATCTGCAGAAATCCTCCCGGTCAGAAACAACCAATCGGAGCCGTCAGGAAAGACTGTAGCGCTGTCGATCATCCTCCTGACTGCGCTGCTGGCGCCCTCGCCCTTTCTCTCTCCTTACCCCCGACGGAGCCTGCCATCAATGCTAAGGCTAGTTAGCGTGGCTGAACATGAACAGTTTTCCTGCAGCGTTCAGCTGTTTCTCCGCCGTTAGCACACCTGCAGTGCATACGCGAGTTGACTGGCCACAGTGAGAATTTTAAGAAACATGCTAAAAGCAAAGCAACATATTTTTAGAAAAGTCACCTACAAATTTAAAGGGTGAGAGCAACTGCTTTAAACACTCCGATTCTCTTGCAATATCCTCCCTTTTCCGCAAACGCAGTTATTCTGGGAAGCTTGCATGAAAAGCTCCTGATCGGCTCCTTCTGACCTTTGGGTGTCAGGCGACCTTTGGGAAATACGGACAAGGCTTAAAGCAGAGCAAAGCACCGCCGACTTTGTCGGAGGGTGTTGCCGAAAGCGCGGTCGGAATCGGTGTGGTGTTTTGAGCTCGGCACCGGGTCAGGTGTGTCGCGACCCGGCGCGGCAGCACCGGGCGAAATCCTCCGGTAATGGCCGGCCGTCGAGGGCAGCTGGCGCGTGGCCCCGAGGGGCGCGTGCTGCGAGAGGTAAAGCGTCCCACGCGGCGTGGCGGCGGCGGTGTAATGTCGACAGACCTCCCTGCTGAAAGCACACGCACACGCAGACTCACGTGCCGGGCGCGTGCGCTGTTAGTAGGATAAGCCGAAAAGTGCTGCCTATTATAACCAAAGGCAGGTGCACCTGGACGCTGGGCGAGGAAGAGGAATAGAGAAAATGAGAGAGGTCAAAAAAAGAACATGTGAAAGTCGAAGCGGGTGAGGAAGAGCGGCAGATTTGTGGATTCAAAATGTCAGTGAAAACAGGTGTTGCGTGTCTATCGTGCAGGCAGACAGACGTGTCGCGGGAACACGCGACAATCGGTTTCGCTTCAGAAACACGCAATCTAGTGGTTCATTCTGTACAAGAAAACCCAACATTCAGCATTAAAAGCCTAAAAAAAAAACAAAAAAAAAAACAGGTCTTGCCCAGTTCTTGAACTCGATGTACCATTACGTCCCCACTGGTCACTGATCGCGTTAATGGGTAAACTGTGCTGGTTTCCA
Source organism: Poeciliopsis turrubarensis (assembly GCA_010277015.1). Lineage (NCBI taxonomy): Eukaryota > Metazoa > Chordata > Actinopteri > Cyprinodontiformes > Poeciliidae > Poeciliopsis > Poeciliopsis turrubarensis. The sequence goes on from VMRN01000050.1 coordinate 645,829, forward strand.
GTTTGAGTTTGATGACCTTCCATGTCTCAACATGACTCTTGCTCCTGGCTCACTGTCTTCTACTTCATCAACATTAACTTGCTTGTTTTACCTTTTCGAAACGATCAACATGAAAATTTGCTCCACACATCGCCACGGGCGGCCCCAAGAATCACCCCAGCAGTGGCGCTCCAGCGTTACCTGCGCCACAACTTGAGAACCTCGTCGTTTCACCGTAAATATCGATTAGAATCGAAATTATCCTGCCTTAACGTTTCTGTCTCCTTGTTCCTTTGTCACTGTGTCCTCTATTTCTCTCTGACTCACACGCAAACACACACACACACACTCACGCACACGCACACACACACACACACGCAGGGCGGGCCACAGATGGCATGGTGGTGTCAGGGTGAGAGGGGTTTGTTAGGATCAAAGAGCTCCAGTGTGTGGCCCCTCCACCCTTCACTTGCTTTCTTCTTTTCTTCCTTTTTTTTTCTGTTTGTCATTTTATTCCTCCCCTTCCTCTGTTTTCAATCTCTCTTCCTCTCGCCCCCCCCTCACCCTCATCACCTCCAACTCTCTCTCTCTCTCTCTCTCTTGCTTCATCTCTGTTCATTTTTCTCCCTAATCTGTCCATCAGAAGTGTTGATAAATTATTCATGCCTCTGTCTGTCCCCGAAGCCTTGTCACCTCTCCTCCACCACTCGCCAGTTTCTCAGCTTCCTCTCCTCTGTTGCCTTCATCCCTTCCTCCTCCTCCTCCTCCTCCTCTTTTGCTCTCATCTCCTCTTCCCTTTCCTTCACCTCCTCCCCCTTTTCTCCTCTCCAGCCTCGCGCAAAGTTCGACCACACACGATCAAGTTGAAACCAAAACGAGAAAACCTTCAACTTGTTTTTGGTGTGTTTGGTTTTTCAAAGTCAGAGTCAATATTTTCTTTTCTTCTGAAGGAGAATTCGTCTGGACGTTTCACTTCTGGGTTATTGTCTATTTTTGTTGTAGTCTGTTTAAAAAAAAAAAGTTGCAAGATTTTGTTTTTTAGGAAATGTGGATAAATATCCACCAGAATAATAAATCGGAAATGATCTGTCAAGTGGTGATTAGATTTGATTTGGGCAGTGTGGCTCACCACCCAGGGTGTCAATGCAATGAGGGCGGCAAGGCCAGTAAAGAACATTTAATATATACATAATACATTTATTTATTTTTTTGCAACTTTAGTCAATGTAGAGTTATGAAGTTAGTTCATTAAGAAATATTTAGGCGTACACTTTGGTTGGCAATCTGATTAGCAAATCTCTGTAAGCGCTGAATTTAAATCTGGATTCCCGCTGTGGTCTATGAAAACATGGTCTATAAAAAGTACATCTATTTGATTTACTTTGAGTAAGAATTGGGTAACAATTCTGGACAAATACACTGACACATAAATGAGGATAATCCTGCAATTCCTTATGCTTCAGTTGTATTAAAATTAGTTATTTTTAAAAGTTTCAACAGTATGTAGAAAAATCCTGCAAAAATAAAAAAAATTATATATATATACATATATAAATTGACAGGCCAGACCTCAAAGAAAAGCTTGATCGCTGCATCAGGCTTTTCTTAAATGTAGAGTTTACCATTACAATGGCAGAATAGATTAAAAAAAAAAACACTACTTCCTTCCTTCTTTTATTTTCTGCCAGCTTCACACCGCCCTAACAGAGCGCCAAACACCAGGATCAAACTGGAAACGAAAAGAAAGATGAGTGGGAAGTGAAAGAATACATTACATGGAAGCCGCCATCTTGCGTCTGATCTAACTTCCCCTCCTCAAACTAATAAAGTCTGGTTTAAGGCGGCTTATCCTGTGCAGCATTCACCTCCAGCCACACAGACACAGACTCCAGTGTAGTATTTAACCAGAAAGCTATTAATCGTTGGAAATCCAGGCGAACGCAAAGTTTGGGAATCTAGTGATTAGTAATAAATTGCCTGGTGTTTGTCTGCACGTGTGTGTGTGTGTGTGTGTGTGTGTGGTAGCTGATGTCACAGTGTAAAGCACTTGTGTTGAACCCCTGGGATATTAGAATGCAGCTGAGTGTGTGCGTGTGTTTGCGGGTGTGTGCAGGCATGTTTGGGTATGTGTCACATATGGTGTACGTCTCTCAAAAGATGGGCCTGTCGCAGCCACTCTCATCCTCGGTTACCACGACGATTAATACATTTTAAAAAATGTCCCCTCCACTTTCCCCCCCCCCATGTCGGTTTCTCACACACACACGCACACACGCACACACACACGCACACACACACACACACACACACACACGCACGCACGCAGGCAGGCACACACTCTGCTCGCTATTCAGCGGGGGTTCCTGCAACATCAGCAGCTCGCACATCTCGGCCTTCAGAGGCTGATCAATCTGAACCTCCGCCGCACAGATAAATTACGCAAGTCAAGGAGGAGGAGAAGGGGAAAAGGTGGAGGGAAGGGATGAGAGGAAACAGAGGCGTGTAATAATGTGGACGGGTCGGTTAAGAAATAAAAGCCACCTGGAAAATCCCGCGAAAAAAACTCAGAAAAAAAAAAAAAAAAGTTTGAGTTTGCTCCCTGGAAAACAGGAGAGCACAGCAGCTTGCGTCTTGTCGCATTATTGACGTGAATCGTTTGAAGGCGCAATAGAGGCATCTGCTTCAGCGGGTGGCGAGCGGCAAACCCGGCAGGTGGACCCTGCAACTTGGCCGGGTTTCCCCCGGCGTATTGCAAGCCTGGCGGGCCACCGAGCTTTATTGGTGCCCCCGCCAGGCTAAGCGTGACTTATTTAAGTCATTTGAAAATGTTTGCATTTTTTTTTTTAAGACTTTACAGTTGGTGTTCGGGCGTTAATCTTCGAATCATTGATAACACATGTTTATCAAGTGATATTCAAGCACTTTTGAACGGAAAATCACGACAGGCTGTCGGATGAATGACTGCGCTGCCAAACGAACCACCGGGCTCAGCGAGTTTTCTGGGGTAAAGCCAGAACACTTGCCTAGCAAGTGAACTCGCATTTATCTGCTTAGAATGTGAGTTCATTCACCGTCTTTGTGATCTTCCATCACAAATATTGTCGTAAATGATGTGAGCTGCACTTCAGCCTGCATCTGAATTGTAAATGCCTATTTTCTGCTAAAAAAAACAATAAAAAAACAAAAACAAAAAAAAAAAACTCGACCATATTAACACGTTAAATTCTTAAGACGATTTAGTCCAGAACTGAGGACTCTTTTGAAAGAAATGTACAAAATAAAATAAAATATATAAAGCATTCTTTTAATGATGTTTTCTTGTCAATATTAGGAGCACTTTAGGTTAAGTCGGCAGAAATATGCCGAATTTTTGGTCCGCCTCCTCCTGACACTTTGCAACACAGTTTGTGAAATCCTGCTTATTCATGAAAACGTGGAAGCTGGCGCGCGGTGCCGCCTCACGGTTCGCTGTGAATGGCCCCCCCCCCCCCCCCCCCTTTCCCCAGAAACCCCTCCCAAATGATTCCCCTTGCTATTAGTTCGTCCCCGTCTCGTCTGGCGTCTTTTTTCTTTCCCCCCCCTCTAACATTTGAAAGATCACAGAAATTTAAATCTCGCCCTCCTCTCGGTACCCGCGACAGCACGCGAAACATATCTCACCCCCCCCTCCTCGTCCCTGCTTCGCCTCCCTCTCCCTCTCCTCTTATTCTTGCTGGTGATAAATCCATAGTGATCTATGACAGCTTTGTTGCTGCTGGGAGGCCCCTCCTGCCTTGTTTGGCTGTGATTCCAGCCGACAGCTTTAGGAGCGTGTCTTTATTTAAGAGCTGCTGTAATTACACAGGCTTTAGCATATGTAGACGGCCAGATATGATTCAAACCGCCATGACAGGGGGAGAGGAGAGCTCAACGGGTGAATGAGAAGGCAGATAAAACACAATGGCGGGAAGCACAAGAGGCAGACAGAGAGCAAGAGAGAGAGAGAGAGAGAGAGAGAGCTGAGGAAGAGATGGAAGGAGGAGAGACAGAGAGGGAGAGATGTAGTGAGCAGGGCAGACTGATAGAGCAATTGAGAGATGAGGAGAAGGCAGCAGGGAAGGGTGGGGAGGGGGAGAAGAGAGGAAGAGAAGAGAGGAAGAGATATGGTTTGGCAAATAAAAGAAGAGCACGGTGCTGCTGCAAACTGTTCGCCTTATGATGCCTCATTAGGGCTTAGGGCTGTAGATAGTGCCTGTTAGAGAGATCTATGGCCTCGGCGTGGAGAGAGAGAGAGAGAGAGGCTGCAGAGAGGAAAGTGTGAGGGGGGGGGGGAAAGAGAGACCAGTGAACAGGGCAGGAAAGGTGCAAGGCAAGAGCGATAAAATGAAACGGAAAGATTAAAGAGCACCCCCCGCCCGCCCCCCAAACACCCTCGTACGAGACGTCTCATCGATTACAATTAATACTCAAAAGTGTTGATAAGAGCTACAAAAGGATGTATGATTGCAACAGGATGCGAAACAAAAAGGAAAAAAAAAGAAGAAGGTTTAAGGACTGAAAGAACAACAAAAGACGGCGAGGAATAGGAGATGAAGACTCTATCGTTCCCCCAAACGAGTGAGCTTCATGAGCTGATGACGCGTTGGTGCGTCAACGTCCCGAGACATTTTTGTAGTTTTTAATCAGGGGCCTTTTAAACAGCGTTCCAAACCTCAATCGCCTAGTGACCTGATTATGGCACAGTTCGAAGCGCACCGGGATGCGTTCATTCACCTAAAGTGACAAGCGGGGGAAAGAGAGCGATGATAAGGCAACGAGTACCTTTGGAGCAGCTCCACAGATCCACAGCTCAAGTGGGATCATCTATGGAGCCAGAGAGAATCTGTTGGCAAGCAACTGTTAGCCACACACGCCACAAATCTCATCGCTTTGCGACAAGGTGTCAAGAATGTTCGATATAACAAAAAATAAAGTCATGCTGGCTCTGGTCAGAGTTGGGGGGTTTTCTTTCCGGGTCGATCCGGAAAGAAAACCCCCCATCAAAACATGTGATGCCAGAATGGAGGTTCTCCTAATCGCAGGGCAGAAACCCAAAATAAGCAGTCGGATCTTCAGGGAAATGGTTTGGATCACTGCTTGACTAATGCATGCGCTGCGACGACCAAGTCGAGTTTTTGGTCACAATCTAAAGGGTTGAAATTTCAAAATTTGACTCCGAGGATGTGCAGAACTTTTAAAAACCTTCCCCCGAAAGATTGACGTTAAAAGCCTGTGGTTGTGAACAAACGGGCCGCTGAATGGGGAGCCGCTGACGGCGGCCCCGGCCCGCCCTGGTCTGACACGGCGAAAAAGATCAATTATTGTTGAAAGAGGAACAAAAGGGAGGAGAGAGCAGGACCGAAGCGAGATAAGAAACCCAACACCGACCAGGTGACACAACCGAGAAAGGAAAGGGCCAAAGTTCACTGAGGATAAACGTCTCCATTTCGCCCCGGCGAGAAAGATAGCGGACGGTATATCACTCGGCTAAACAAGCGCTAATTAGGAGGCCGAGCTTGAAGAGGAGAGCGAAGCGGCAGTGAAGCAGAGGCAGGACGACGGGCTGAAGGTGGACCGTTAATCCACCGTCTATTGTCAGTCGGTACAGGAAGGCCCTCTCTGGATGTTTCACCACAGAGGAAGCGAGAGAGAGAGAGAGAGAGAGAGACGGCCGTAAATCTGCGACCGAACCTTTGCACAACGCAGGCACAATGCAGCACAGATGCACCCCTATGCGCCGCATGATACCGCCTGACACTCGGTGACAAACGGCTTTCATCAGAGCCTCCACACAAATCAAGTGCCAGCCCATCTCTCTCTCTCGCTTGCTCGCTCTCGCCCAAACCCAGCGTGCCTGAAGCACAATCAGCACGCCGTTCTGCCGCAGTTATCCGAAGTAGTAAATCAGAACTTGTTGTTTCTGTCCTGGAAGGCTGACGCTTATCTGCCAGCTACAGGTGTGTGCATGTGTGTATACGGTCTGATGGTTATCTTTATCTTGTAGCCACAGAGGGGCCCTTTGTGGTCGCTTGCTGATTAGCTGTCTGTACACATGGCCGACCATAAATCCGCCCAATCTCTCCGCGAACCAATATTAGCACTAATGAGGCGTACGAACAGGAAGTGTGTGCGGGGAGTTTCTGTTCACGTGTGTGAGCGTGTGATAATTGCACTGTCATTACCACGGGGGTCCAGTTGAGGTTTTCTCTGATATTTGTACGGCTGATTCACAAGAGCTGTCTAAGTGGGCCGCGGAGACGACAGAAACGGCGGATGCACACTCGTCTTACCGAGACTCCCCCCCCCACCCCTGTCTAAGTGATACTGTGACTCGCTCCTGCTCTGTTTGGTGCAGACAGGAAAAAAACACACACACACACACACGCACACACACACACAAACACACACACAAATCAGGCTTACGCCTCCCGCTGCACTCTCCACGGTCCAAACGTGCACATTGTTCATCTTAACCACCATCATTTCCCTAACCGCCGCTTGCGTCGCCATGGAGAATCCCTTCAACGGGCTGATCATAGTCATGAAAGGCCGCGTGTGGGACCCTCTGCAGGGCGATGCTGTCCTGCAGGAGACACAGAGACGCGTTTGGTCAGTTGAGGACTTAACTGAGTCGATGGGATGACTACACGGCAGTAATATCAAACTGTACAGATACTGAGCAATGAACTAGAATGGAAATTCTAGCTGTCGCTAGATCCACGGGGACGTGCAGGTGTGCATGTGTATTGAACTGTATTTATGCAGAAAAACAGCATAACGGCAGAAAAGCTGTCACGCGTGCACTTATGGACCTCTCGTAAATCTCGGCTGCTTGTTTGTTTCTCCCGCAGGCGCAGCAGCTGCTTGCAAAGTTTGCTTGTAACTCGGACCGGATTGACTCGTGGAAATGTACCGACCGACGGAGCCGGAAAGCGATCGGCGAGCTTTTTACGCTAATAGGGCTTTAACTAGTTGCGTCATGTTTTGGTCAGACTCTCATTGTTCCTCCAAATGGGACTTATTGGCCACTTGAGCAATCATAGTCCATCACCACACAAATACAGTGGATCAGCACTAGCCTCGAACTCAAAGTCTCTTCACACCCACTCGGGTCTTCTTCCGGTGTTTATCTCTCCCCCCCCGCCCCCCCCCACCTGCACACCCACACACACTTCACTTTCTAATTTGTAATTCCTCCGAAACGCACTCCCCGTGTCATAACTGTCGTGCATTACCAGTGTTGACAAAGAGGTTTACAATACATAATGATCACAACAATACAAGGAGATGATTAAGGTTGCGACGTGATCATTTATGTTGCCTTTGTTTCCCCCTGGCGCGGCGCGGAGGGGCGACAGCAGGTAAACAGCCCCGCCGCTCGCAGTGGTTAGGTGATTCAGTGGCGTGGCGCGCTTCCGAATGGTAATTTGCAGAAATGAAAACTTAATCAAGCGTGCTGCAGAAGTGGTCCTGAATAATTTAGCAGCGAGGGGCGTTGGGGGAGGTGGTGGTGGTGGTGGGGATAAGCAGGCAGAGGGAGGCTGTCAGCAGGGAAGGGACAGGAAGGGGAGATGGTGGAGGAGAAGATATTTGTCTCTCTGCCTCCCACCACGTTCACCCACCCTACTTTCCTTCCGACTCATTTGTCAAATTTCGCTTCTTCCTCTTTTCTTCCTTTTTCTTCCTCTCTGGTTTGGACTGCCTTCCAATACAAATGCAGGTTCTTCAACAACCTGCCCTCTCTGAATTCTTTTCTCAATCCATTTTTACCCCTTTTTTCTTTTCTGTTTCCAGTTTGGTCGTTTTTCCTGCTCATTTCAAGCTTATTCTCTTCTCCTGCTCTTTTCGCTTTTCATCTTTCCCCCCCCCACGCACACTCTGGCCTCGCCTCCCGTCTCGCTCTGCGTCCGATCTCCGACACGCCGCCGGTCTCGGCCGCTCTGGCGCAAGCGGCGGCAAATCTCGTTGCCACAGAGTTTTATCTTCGTCAAAAGCCGTTCTCGGCGGATAATGAATCACTGAGCCCCACTTAAACTTTTAATATCTCCCTCCTCCTACTTTATCTTTGATTAATTCCTCGGCCCGGAAAAGAAAGAGTTTCAATTAATGCTAAAGCCATTAGTCTTCCCACAAGGAGGAAGCACTTTTTTTTTTATTTTTATTTATTTTGTGGTTATTCCAGATGAATCTCCTAACCCTCCAAAACGATTAAGAGACTGAAAGATAACTTATTATTATTATTATTATTATTTTTTTTTTGAGAATGTTAAAATTCTCTGTCAGAAAAATGTGTTTGTTTCTCTGAAACGGTTGAGATTTAGAATCTTGTTTAAAGCGTGACAGTGTTGCCTTTCTTTTTAAATCTAAAAGAAAAAAAAACATCCATTTGAAACAAAAAAAAGAGCATCCACCGACTCCGCTGCTATATGTTTAGCTGTGTTTATGACAACGTTAGATTTAATCGCTGCAGCTCTGATGAAACCAAAAGCAAAAAGGGAATCAGACCAATGACCATAAGAGTACGACTCAAGCCTTTCAACTCATTGCCATCCTGCTTGTTATGTAACCCTGAAACATCCTCTTCACCCGACTTCAGTCAGAGGCTTCTTCGGGTTCAGTGCAGCGCAGACGGCTGCAGGAGATCTTTCCCGCCAGCCGCCGTCGCCGTTTTCTGTCACTCTTTGAAGAATCTAAAATAAGCCACACAACATTTAATTTCCCTTCGGGGCGAATAAAGTATCTTTGGATTTAAATCTGACCTGGAGTCACACATGTGCAACAAGCTGATGAGGCCTCTTAGACGATTGCCTGTTTTCGCCACGTCCAAAGATATTTCCTCGTTTCTCTCACTGCTAAGCAGAGGTGGAGGTTGATCATTAGAGACAAGCAACAGGTCGGGGAGGGGCATCGCCGTACGCATACGCCCCCACGTCACGCGGCCTTTAAAATGCCGTGTTCACTCTGCGGGATTGTCAGATTTTAAACCTCGACTTTTTGAAACTTTCATTCACGTGAAAAGATTCGAACTGCAGGTGAACTCCACTGAATCGTGTCTCTGTGCCAAATGAGCGCAAACGGGAAAAACTGTCACTTGCTGTGGTATCATTTTCACAGCATTGTCACCCTCATGTCTGCTCCTTGAAGTTTTCATTGACAGCGTCTTGAATGTGTGCATCTTGCAGTAAGACAAAAACACACTCAGCTGTCCTGTCTGAACCGAAGCCTTCAGAATGTAGATCTTTATGTTAGTATCTCTCTCTTTATGTTTCACTACTTTTCTGTAAAAATATATATGAATGCATCCTTTATGAATGGCATTTTTTTTAAAGGGATTTCAAAATGAAAATAAATAAATAAAGGATCCCCCACCCCTCTGCTCTGAACAAGAAATACGGGCTAAAGAATTAGCATATAGGGAAAAGCGTCAGTTTTTTTTTTTTCATTTACGTGTTTTACATATTTAAAACTCAATATTCAAAAGCCACTTTTTCCCCCCCGTCTTGTGTATATTTTTTATCACTTCACCATTTTCTGCATTTCAAATGTTAATTTATATTGATGGGTTGTAACAAAATAATTACCCCAAAGAAAAGAAGAGTCTTATTTAGAGTCTGAGTCTTATTTTTATTTTCTAAAATCCAGAGAGTATTTTTGTTTTTGTTAAGTTTCACCACAGATGAAAATGAAACTGTCTCACCAGCTTCGGTTTTCTAATAGAAGCTTTTGTTTTCACTCAAACCTCCATCGCAATTCATTTGGCTGAACGTAAGCCTGACTTGAACATTTTCTATATATCGTAAATAAATTCATTTCTGCTTTACTTTTGTGACATAAACGTGCAACTTTTTTTTTTTTTTTTTTTTTTAAACAATCCTGAGAGGAAGAGAATCAAAAAATAAAGTTTAAAAAAAAAAGAAAAAAGAATCGAGGGGAAAGTCCTTCGCCCTTCCCTTCACTCTGCCTTCGACACAAAAACCAGACCCTGAATTTTATTAAGTGCCCTTTAGAAAGAGTGAAAGTGAGACAAGAGGGGAAAAGTCACCCGCAGCATGGTAATCAGGCCGGGACCCAGCGAAAAGAGGAGAGTTTGTTAAATGAGAAAGGACAGGAGGGGGAGGAGGTCGGTTTCAAAAATAGAAGGACTTAAATATTTCCTTTTCATCGTAGTCCTGCTACAGAGGCCTTTGACTTGACCAGAACAATATCAGAGGAACAATATCAGAGTTTAAAAAAGACAAAACACATTTCTAATACTTAAAAAAAAAAAAAAAAGCCTAAACATGGTTCGAACAGAATAAACTATTTTTTTTTTTTTTTTTTTTTTTTTTTTAATGACTTTATAGGAGAGGAATGTTCTCTTCCTTTGGTCCGGTCGCCGATTTTAGGCCTTAAGATCTCGCAGCACGCTATAAGCCCGATTGTACAAATGAGCAGCCTGAGAGCGGAGCTCATGTGAGAACAGGAGGAGACAGAAGGGCAGAGAGTGACAGGAGATAGCAGCAGGAGGAGGAGGAGGAGGAGGAGGAGGAGCTGGGTGATGCCCTGCATGACTGCGCTCTCCCCAGAGGAGCCCGAACACGCACGCTCTCCCACTTTCAGAACAACGGCGGCTGTGCGGGTGGCTGTCTTGTTGGCAAAGGTTTCTGATTTCACGGCCTACTGGGTGGTGGCATTCAGCCTTCGTCAGGCAACCCACCCACCCTCCTCCCTCTGCACCCCTTCACCCTCCTCTTTCAGACCTTTCACTGTCCCCCGCGCAAACACACACACACACACACACACACACACACACTCAAAATAGTGACCCATCCCCTCTGGTCTGTCCACTCAGTCTTCAGCTTCTTTCTTCCTAATCTTCAAATTCTCATTGAACAAAAGGTTGTCAAATATTTGAAATGCAATCTTTGAAAGAAAAAAAATGAATGACCTGATGATTAAAATAAAATCCAAATACGTCTGGGCTGGTCCAAAAAGAGCTCTGTCAGGTTGGACCTCCTGTGTGCAAACTCCCAGTATTTTATTGTATTTTTTAAAGAAAGGCTGTTAATGCCGGCAGGTGTTTTTGTCATTATTTAACTCTGAATGGGGAGAATAAACCGCCGGCTTTACAACCACGCAAATACAAAGTCTCCGACTGAAAAGTACGAGTTGTTTTTTTTTTTTTGTTTTGTTTTTTTTAAACAAAATCCGCATTTAAAAAAAAAGAAAAAAGAAAATATGTACCGAAGAACATTCCAAGAACAAATTAGAACATTTTCCACATTAGGATCAGAGTGCATATTTAAGTCAAAAAAAAAAAAAAAGAGAGAGAGAGAGTGAATCCATCGTGAAGCTTGAAATAGGAACGCTGGAGGACGAAACACACACACATTTATACACTGGAACGACAAGAGACCAGACTTTTATTTGTTCTGTTGTCTTTAAACGTCCCACTTTTGTCACGAGGAGCTCAGCAAACCATCCCTGGGATGTAAACAAGCTTTGATTCTTACTTCACTCTGTGAATCCTTCCCCTTTTCACCGTTTCCTCTCTTTAAACACCTCAGAGCTTTTTTTTTTTTTTTTCCCCCCCCTTTTCTGCCAGATCAGATGGAACTTGCCACCAAATTATTTACGATTAGTCTGAGTGGATCAGAAAAATTACATGGATATACATCTGCGGTGTATTTAATATGCAAAAAGCCCCAACAAACAGATCCCCAATATTGGAATACTGTATTATTTCCAAAACTGTTACAAACACATCAATGTTGGGACTTTTTGATTAGTCATAAACCCAAAATGAATTATTTAAAAAAAAAATGGTGAAAAAGTAAAGCCAAAATGATACGTAGTGATAAATTATTTTTTATTAACCAAGGTAGAAAATGTCTATTAAAAGGTAAGTAAACAGAGGAAAAAGTATTGACATTGGAAAAAAAGAAAAGAAGAAATTATATGCTTCTTAAATTACATGTCATTACAAATGACATGTTAAAATCCGCTATTCCTCTCTCAGCAACCAATGGGCAAATCTTGGCAAAAACCCTCCTAATGACCAACCTTTTTTTTGTTTTTAACATTTTTTTCTTTTTACATGTTTCCAGTAATCGTGTTGAGATGGCAACACTCTCTTTAGGCCGGAGGACCTCCTCACCATCACCCTAATTAACAGCTCCCTCCACAGATCCCCAATCAGATTTAAGTCAGAGCTGCCACTGGGCCTCTCTAGGAACATCATGTCCGCTTCCTGTTAGAAGAAACGCGTCGCAGACGTTGAGACGTCGCGTTCGAACTCGGGTCTGCAAAACATTTGACGCAGGGCGTTAAATAAGCACCCGCGGAGCCACTTACGAATGAGGAAAACGAGCAAAAACGATGAAATCGTTTCGCTCGGCGTAAACACCCGGCTTACGTCGTTCATGTTCGAAGCTCACTGAGTCACCCCGCTTGGGGTGAGGATTCCAGCTGACGGTGAACGCAGGTGGAGACAGAAAAGTCCCTCCTGTCCCTTCGCCTCGTTTGGACAGATTCAGTAGGCTGAAGCCCGGCGTCCTGCACTGGGAGCTCTTTGTAATTTAAGACCGAGCTGCATTAAGGACCAGCTGAAGAATTGCTTTCCTGAATTTACCTTCGGACTGTAAAACTAAGTGTCATTAAAGAAAGCCGCTCCGTCCTTCCCCTACCGGGTTTTTAACCCTTCGTGATTGATACATATGTATTCTTTTTTTAAGGAGTTGCACCATAAGACCACTTTCTATTTTTTTTCCCCCCTTCCTCTTTTTTTTTTCTTTAATGGCCCCAAGTGAAAAAAAAAAAAAAAAAAAAAAAATCAGGGTTCCACGTTAATTTAATTAAAGCTCTCCTCCCAAAACGTCCGGCCTCGGTCCAAATATTTGAGGAGAGCAATGCCTTCCTCCCTCCTCCCAGTTGATTAAAATATGTGATATTTCACATTAGTTTAGTTTTTATGGGCAGTGAGGTAATTCGTTGTCACTAAATGGCTTGTCAGAGTGCTCTGTGAGTGATGTAATGCTATGAAGTCTATCGTTTGAATTGCCCCTACGCCTATTAGAGAAAATCGACTTCTGGGCCCATTATTTGATTATCTCGCAGGAAGTTTGGTGAAGGCTATTGGCATCGTGTTATGGGAAGGGATTGAGTTTTTTTATTTTTTTTTTATCAGCAGCTGTGAAAGTGGGCCACTGAGTTTTCAAAATAAAACACCCAAATGTCTCAAAAAAATAAAAAATAAAAAATGTCACTTCACCACATGCCCACACGCCTCCCAAGTCACTTTTACCCTTTAATTAAAGTATGTCAGGTTCCCTTTGGTTGCAGAAACACTTGAACACGTTCTCGAGTTCCCGTATCAAGGTAAAAGAGAAAAAAAAATCCTGATACCGGAGCCTAATTAACACGCATCTAAGAATGCTCACGATGCAAATTAGCACTGCTGTCAGAACAGGGGCAGTGTGTGTGCGTGCGTGCGTGTGTGTGTGTGTGAGTGTGTGTGTGTGTGTGTGCGTGTGTGTGTGTGTGGATGCAGGACTCTACAAGACGAGATAATTCCACTGATGCATATTTATCTCATGCTAATTGCCGTGCACGGCCCGAAGAAAAGCGTGCACTTAATTAATTGACATGGAGGGGGGCGCAAATGAATTAGAGGCACTCAATCTGGAGAGACGGAGACAAAACAAGAGAGAGGGGCGGAGGAGGGGAGGGGGGTGGTGGGAGAACTGGTGAGAGGCAAAGACAAGAAGGCACAAACTGTATCATTGTTTCCTGTTTGTCTCTAACATTTTTTTATAAATTTTGCCTAAAATCTAGTTTTCCATGAGAATAAACTTAATAAATGAACTTTTTAATTTTCATTTTATCATCTCAAAATGCAAAATTGCAACATTCAGGCTTTATAGGATCGACCAGCACAAAGCTGTGCATAACTGGGAAAAGAGAGGAAAGAAATTCATACGATTTAAAATACCTTATCTTTTTTGTTTTTTCAGAAGCCCTCTAAGCTTCTCTAGGTTTCAAAAGTCACCTTCTTGGATTTTAGGTGAAACGTTCAATCGTTTGTGTTTTTTCCAGTTGGGAACTTAAAATCCAATTTATGTAATGTGCAGCCAACTTTGCCAATTTCCACTAATAAGAAAAACACCTTAATATGTATCATTGCTTAACTATCGACGGTCCATCACACCAGAGCCCAGTAGCAGAAAGTTTGTAGTGACAAAATATATTTAAAATAAAAAAAAACTGAGACAAGACAAAGACCATGATATTGGCTGATTGTTTTATGCACTGGAGGGCGGATGCTGTGTTACGAGGGCAGGTGAATTTCGCTTTGTGTTTTCCAAACAAGCGGGACACGTCGAATCTGCTAATCGGCCCTAAATGTCCGTCGCGGTTAGTCCTTAAATGCCCGGATTTCAGAGCTGTTTTGTCTCTGAAATAGCTGTGTCTGTCCACCTCGCCCCGTGTAATTCGGTTTGTGAAGCCGGCCCCCCTACGTTACGGGGGGGACCCCTCCCCGCATTCGTGCGCACACACACATGCACACAAACACAAGAACACACTCCCTTCGCATCTCTCATTTTATTTGTTTACGGTCCTCATCGCCTCCACCACCCCGCCTAAGGAAAACTTCGAGTTTGCAGAAGCGGGACCTTTTTTTTTTTTTTTTTTTTTTTTTTCACACCCCCCTTTAACCCTCCCACTCGCAACACCCCCACACCCCCGCCCCTCCCTCTTTGCTCCACCCACTCGGGAGGCACAAGAATTAAAACAGAAATGTTTTTGAACGCACTCACAACACTCATCCATTTCAAGCCACAGATGGTCTTTTCAATGAATGCTGTGAATGTGGGAGTTTACCATCGCCTTTTAGACCCCCCTTCACTCCCCACCTTCCTCCTCCTCCACCTCTTCCTCTGTGTCCAGGCAGCCGTTTGCTCCTTCGTTTCTTTTTCTCTTTTGTGTACCCACAGTCTCTTTTTCTCTTTTTTTTCAAAATAAGGGAGAAGGGGGGGGTGCAACTCTTTTGTGTCTAACCAACAGCCGCTGGCTAAACTTGCCTTCTGCTCTTCTGCCCCCATTTTAACCTTACACCACGTCGTTTCTAAAAAAAATAAATAAATAAAGAATGAAGTCCTACAGTGCACACTAGCTTTCTGGAAATGTTTCGATGAATAAGTTCTCGTCTGAGCCATGATCTCGAGAGCCTGTGTGGACAAAAAAAAAAAAAATAAATCAGCCAATAAAGCGAACACATGCTCACTCGAATTAGTCAGGGTAACACTCCAGAAAACATCGTCGCTACTGTACGGGAAATGATAAAACCAGCCACCTGTTCCTCACACACACACACACACAC
>VMRN01000050.1:661193-677559 GCA_010277015.1 Poeciliopsis turrubarensis
CCCCCCCCATCTCTCTCACTCTCTTCTTCCTTACACCCCCTCCCACCCCCCCACCACACACACACACACACACACACGCACACACACATACATCTCTCTCGTTCTCCCTTTCTCTCTCACCCCCCACTCCCCCTCCGTCTTGTGTGTGCGATTTGTCCCTTAAGCCGGCGTAACGTCTCGGCCGGGGCCGCAGAATGTGGAGAGCAAATTGGAGGCAGAGCGTGAACAATGGAACATGCATCGCTGCTGGGACATTCTTCTTCTTTACTGGGACCAGTGGGGATGGGAAGGCGGGGTGAGGGTGAGGAGGGATGGGGGGGGGGTGAGGAAAGAAAGTCATTTCGTAAAGGGGGAACTCTTGGGTCACATGGAGATGCAGATGCAGACTGTGGGCGTCCGGCGAAAGGTTGTGCTGGATTCGCACCAGCTAATAACAGAGCGACATGGTATTTAGATATCAGGCTGAATTAATAATCGTAAGAAACGCTTAGCGTCTACACCGTGTTCCAAATTATTGTGCAAGTGATATTTTCTCAGATTTTCTTAAATGGTCCATGGAAATGATGGTCCATATAATTTTCATGAACTGTTACGGTATCAATCAACTTTTACTGAACAAAGCTCCCTATGAGAATAGTATTGTTTTTTTGGTCAAAAATTTTAAAAAAAAAACTCAAAATGCACTGTTCCAAATTATTATTTGGAGCAGACTTTCTAAACATTTTATGGATTATAAAGATCTGCAAACTGTCATTCTTTGAATGTGCAGCATTAAGTGGTCACATGTATTGAAAACAAAAGATATTTCAATCAAAAACATCTTAACAGAGTCACATGTTAACATAGGAGCCCTTCTTTGATTTCACCTGCACAATTCTTGCATCCATTGAACTTGTGAGTTTGTGGAAAGTTTCTGCTTGAATGGTTTTCTGACATCCTGCTTTGCAGGATGTCAGAAAACCTTCCCAGAGCCTCTGTCTATATATGAACTGCATCCCACCCTCAGATCTTCTGCTTGAGGAAACTCCAAAGGTTCTCAATAGGGTTGAGGTCAGAGGAGGATGGTGACACACCATGAGTTTCTCCCCTTTCATGCAGCCATTGACACAGTGGTAACCTTGCAGCGTGAGATACTGCATTGTCATGCATGAAGATGATTTTGCTACTGAAGGTGCGGCTCTTCATTTTGAACCATGAAAGAAAGTGATCAGTCAGAAACTCCATATACCAGCGTCGTCCAGCTCCCTCTCTCTCTCTCTCTCTCCCCATGATTTCGGCCCAAAGCATGACTCCACCACCTCCTTGCTGACATCACAGCCGTGTTGGGACGTGGTGGCCATCCACCACCAATCCACTATTACGTCCATCGGGACCATCCAGGGTTGCACACCAGTCGTCAGTGAACAAGTCTGTTTGAAAATGAATCTTCATGCTGGGCCCAGTGCCACCGTAGTGCAGTCGGTTCATGCACCGCCAGCCTCTGGAGGATCCTCCACCTTGAGATTCCAGAGGCACCAGCAGCTTCAAATCACTATTTGCTGCTTTGTAAGGGCATTTTAACAGCTGCTCTCTCAACCCGATGAATTTGTCTGACAGAAACCTTCCTCATTTTGCCTTTATCTGTACAAACCCACCCTTGTTCTGAATCAGCCACAAATCTCTTCACAGTGCGATGATAACGCTTCAGCTTTCGTTAAATATTAAATGTTTTCATACCTTGTCATACGGCACTACACTACCTGATGATTTTCGTCAGCAGAGATCCTTTCTCTTTCCCATATTGCTTGAAACCTGTGGCCCGCTTAATAATGTGGAACATCCTTCTTAAGTAGATTTCCTTTAATTGAGCTCAGCAGACAAACTGATCAACCCAGCTCTCTGAAATTAATTATAGTGATTCAAAGAGCCCTGACACACAATAACATCTATAAATTTAATAGCGCAACAAAAAATTTAATCTTTATGACACTTAAATCCAATTTGCATAATAATTTGGAACATGGTGTATTAGTGCACATGCAGTCAATATTTTGTTATACCGCCTTATTTTTTGCCGGGAGGCAGAAATGGGAAGAGTAGCCAACCATTGTACTCATTACTTTCATTTATTATCAGTGAAGCAGAAGTGAAAATTAGTCCTCAGGTAAGAATAACATAAACAACTGTTTATTGTATGATTTTAATATCTAAAAAAAAAAGAGAGATGTAGTCATATTAAAATATAAAATTGTAAGAAAATCTTGATATTTAGGGAATAAAATTTGATAAATAGGATCAGAAAGCAAATTTAGGTGGAAGAAGTGCATGATTTGCAAACGCCACATGCTTACATTTGTGACGGTAGGACAGAATCCTCATCTTTTTCATTTAATTTTATTTATTTATTTTTTTGCAGGCATAATTCAAACAACTCTGGTTTCACCATGCGAACTCTCTGACTCCAAACATTGCGATTATGCTCCTACAGAAATAAACGCTGAATTTATTGGAGAACCTTTCAGCATTTCTCCACATCTTCACCGGTTTTTCGTGTGGTCGGTGCTGCTCGCCGCACATAACGTGCGCAACTAATGAATCATATCGGGAGGCGTCCTGTCAGACCCGCCACATGCAGAGCTTCAGATTTCGTCCATTCAAAGTCGGCGCATCATTATTTCCCTACGTTTTGTCCTTTTAGTTTCGTGTTTCATGTGGCCCACGTCTACGTAAATCTCAAATCCGTGTGTTGGAATACGTGCATCTACGTTTCAAACCGCTGGAGCCAGATCACCGGAGAAAGAGCATATGGGTGGGAGATTAAAGGAGATAACAAGAAGACAGGAAAGAGAGGGGGAAAGGATATAAACATGAAATATGTACAACGAGTTAAGCTGAAAAGCGCAAGTGACAGCGGGGAAGCACAAAACGGAGACCTTGAGCCCAAGCTCGAAAAAAATAAATAAATAAAAATTAAGTAGAATTCATGCTGGACGGTCCAGTGATTAGAGTATTTCTTTTTTTCTCTCTCTTCCTTTCTTTGACTGCAGCCGCGTGACATCATTTTCAGCGGTTAACATTTTCTGTCTTGGCCTCAGCCGCACCTGAGTACAGAGGCCCTTTGAAGCCAGACGGACTGAGGCAGAGCTGTATGAGGCTGGACGGGGGAAAGCACGAAAAAAAAAAGAAAAGGACAAAAAAAAAAGAGGGGGCTCTGACAGATGAGAAAAGAAGTCAAACACGGCGCACAGAGGACGAAGAGAAGCAGAACAGCTTGTCTTCGCTGGTGAATGGCGACGTGTATCGTTCACGTTGAGTCAACAGATTAGCGACGGAGGAGGCTTAGCTGCTCCTGGCCTCCCTCGTTTGATGTTTCGGGGGAGGCCTAATTTGATTTTTCACCTCCCATTGTTTCAGCGCTGTGTGCCCCTAATCCACTTTAAAGTGGAGACAGCTTTCATCCCTTTTTCTCTCCCGTTCTTTTGTTATCCTCCTGTTCTCCAAAGTTAGCAGAAGAACTTGACTGCTGGAAAAAAAAAAAAAAAAAAGTCGCCAGGAGCATTTTAATTCTTGACTTGGGGTGCCATGTCTGATGGTATCGTGACGCCTTCGGACTTCCCGCCAAAACGTCTGTCTTTCTAAGCTCTGCCCAGGTAATATCAGGTTGCTAATTTGACCAGCGACGCAAGAGTAGAGTATCATTACAGGAACCAGAAATGGAGCTTATTAATATGAGCTTGAGGCTCTTACTTTGAAGTAAGACAGGAAGCACTTAAAGGGAACCATGTGTAGTTGTAACAGTGGACTTTATTTGAGAAATATTTTAGAGGTAAAAACAATACTGTCATATTCTTTAGCATATAGCTGAACAGTTATTGCTTTAGCATAAACCTCAACAGCACACTATTTAGATTTTGTCGATCTGAATGAAACAGTGTCACACGAACGTCGCTGCGATTCGTTCCGGGGGAATTACGCCCAACAGTCCAGCCGCGCAAGCTGAGTCCGGCCAAAACGGCGACGACTGACGTCGTTTTAATTTGAGTCAGAACGCGTTTGACTCGATTTGAACGTAGGAATCACGAGAACCAAACAGAGGAGGTGGACGGAGTTGAGCTCGTGTTTCGCTGCCGCCGCCGCCGCCGCACTCGGCTTCGCGATTGAAACCATGAACGACACGAACCTCTGGTCCGACTGTGTGATTTGCTGAGCACTTCTGTGTCCCGGTCCGGAAGTTGTATTCCAACGCTCTGTAAGGATTCCCCAGCACATTTTAAAGTGAATCACTACAAACCTAAGAGCTACAGCGATAGCACGTGAGCGGAAAGTTCTTGTAACGGTTAGCTGTTTATGAAACGTTTCCTCCAATTCGTGGAAACGCAAAGAAGCAATTCGCTTTTTTTCTTCTTCTGCGTTTATCGGTCATTTTTAGAGTAAGACTAGCTTAAATAGCTTAGCGGATAGATAAGTTAGGGTTTTTTTTTTATACCTTGGACACTGTTTGTTCAGAACACAATATCTGCTTTGTGAACTTTGTGAAGATTAATGACAAGGTTTGACAAAATATTCACGCTAAAATGGCACCTTGCCTCGCTCTCAGAAACCTCTCGGGTGTCATCCCGCTTTGTGAGCTGGACTGCTATATTTGGCAGAAAATACTTTTATACACTTTTTGTTTTTTTAACCCGCTACCGAAGATTGCTCTTCCCTTTTTTTCCCCCCCTTTTTGGTATCCTTCACTCAAGCAGATCTTTTGAAATGAGTTCTGCCAAATCTAGATTTTAGTAAAATAAACAAAAAGGGTTTCAGGGATTTTACTTGGCTAAAAGATCTCGCTTCACTCGTCCTAACCTCAGCTGCAAGCTGTGTTACCCTGAGAGAAAAGCTGTGAGGAAGCAGAAGAATAGTAAGGAGAAAATAAAGGTGGAAATTGTCACCATTGATACCCCCGACCCCCCTCCTCTCTTTCCTCCTTTATTATTATTTTTTTTTAACCCCCTTCCATGAAAAAAAAGGGCCCTCCCCTTGACTCAGTGACTGCACTCAGTTCACTGTGAGGGAGCTTAATGCACCCCACCCTAAAAGTTCCTCTGAAAGAGGGACAGAACCGTCCGTACACGCATTACCCACGCACACTTGCTCTCATCAAAAACGACAAACACACACACACACACACACACCATCTCCTTTTGTGTTGTGTCGTCTTCTCCGAGCCGTTGACTTGATCTTCACACATCTATATCGCCTTGCCTGCTCATTTTGTCGTCGCTTCCGTCCTTTTCCTTATTCAAAATCATTTTAAATCACAGTAATATACAAAAATAACATATATATATATATATATATATATATATATATATATATGCTGGATAGAAAAACAGGATAGAAAAACAAACTTCCATAGCCAGAATTTAAAATATCCTTTTTCTGGAGGTGTGTGTGTTGGTGTGTGTGTGTGTTGATGGATTAGCTCTATGAGGGACTCAGCGGTACACTGATATCTTTGCTCAGTGCTCACAGCATGATACACTGGATGCTGGCACGTGCTACCAAGTCTCTCTCCACACACACGCATACACACAAATCTTTGAGCAGGGATTTGGTGTCCAGCAGTGTGCAGACAACTCAGTAGTGAGCTGTCACTGCGTGTGTGTGTGTGTGTGTGAATCCTTGTTCTTCTTACGGTCCTCTAATCCTTCCAGAGTGGCCCTGATAGCACTAATGACACACACTGGGACACTACAGGGTGCTGCACCTGTGTGTGTGTGCGTGTGGGAGCCATTACCACTTGCTGTGACACTTAAACAAGATACTTTTTTCTATCCTCTGTCTTTTTTTTCCCCCCCAGTTGAGATTCTTTCTATATTTGGAACAAAATTTCTAGTGAATCAAACTCACAGAACTTAAGAAATAATATGTCTGATGTAACTTGAAAAAAAGAAAGAAAGAAAAAACAGGGCAAATAAGAAATTGTCAGCTCTGGGTCTGAAGCAGCAGCATATGGGAGGATGATGCTGCGGTTTCATCAGGGTTATTTTCGGCTCCAATCTCAGCAAGGCTGAAAAAGAAAGCGTGTGCGTGTTTTGTGTGCGTTAGAAAGAAAGAGTTGACGTCACGTTTCAGGGAGTTTGACCAAAGTCAAAACCTGCACCTGTTCTGTCCGACTTTGAAAAGTTTGGTATACAGTAAAGGTTTGCTTAACTTTGTAGCTGCAGTCATATTTTTTGTCCTTTTGTCCCTTTTTACAGTCAGAATTTATTGCGATTGCCCCACCTTTTCTGACATTATTAAGGCAAACTTCAATGCACTTTGCAGGATTTTATTTTACAGACCAACTCAAGGTAGCAAATTACCGACAACTCAACGAGGACTGTGACGATTCCACGGGTGGGTCGAGTACCTCGATTATTAAAATTCCTCAAGGCAAATTTATCTGCCTCGACGCTTCGTTAAATTATGTTTTACGGTTTAGCACACCGTGTTCCGGCCAGGTCATTATTTGTGTTGGGCACCGCTCTCACCTCTGCCTACGAGTTGTTGCTAAGTGCTAGCAGAGAAAGAGGAAGCCCTAATTCCAGCAATTCTTAAGTCATAGATTCTTAACTGAATCACAACCCGGACTTTGACTGGTCCACTCTAGCACCTGACTGCGCTTCACCCTCCACCACTACACTCTATGTTCGGCTCTGTCTCTTCCGTAGAAGAGCGTCGCCACGGCACGATTCTGCCAACAAGCACAGATTTTCGCCGGACTTAAAGAAATTTTGCTGTGCACTGCATGGCTTACGGCAAATGATTTCTGTCGGCTTTCTTTCGACAATGTTTTACGGCGTTATGAAGTGCACAACCAACAGCGTCAACAGGTGTCCTGTCAACCAGAAAAGACCCACCTGAACAAATGGTTCCTGTGGATCCACAGTTACCATGGACTTCTTTCTTTGATGCTGCTCTGGTTAATCCTTTCTTCTCTGTTTTCCTTTCCCAGCCTTATAAATTCATCCGGATGAATTTATAAGGTGAGTACTGTAGTCATGGGATCACGGGCGTTCAAAGCGAGGGACGTTTTGAACTCGCCTCGAACGTGTCCAGAACTACTTTTTCTCCCTGGTGTTCATCTTCATGATGCATCTTTGTTCACTAATGTTCTCTTAAAAAAAAAAAAAAAACTCACACTGCAATTAGATTACTCACAGGTGGACTCAGCTTAATCATCAGTTAACAACTGAATGAAACTATTTTCTTTGTTTTTCTAAAAAAAAAAAACAATAAATAAAAATATTAAAAAAGAATCAGGAAGCGTAACTTTTTTCTTCCACTCCACAGTTATCCACTCTTTGGCTTATCTCATAAAATCCCAAGTGAGGGAATTTCTAACCACACTGAACATGAATGCATGTTTATCTAATTAAAGGGCTCTTCAGACCCTCAGGCCTGGAGGACCTGAAACGCGTCGTGTCTCTCCAGAGGAAGCAGACTGCTCAGACTCATAAACTAAAAAAGTACCTGTTAGCTTAAAGAAGGTTGCTCTGATACTGTTGCTGCTGGGCAACCGGCTTCCTGCATACAATACATGTTGGGGCCTCCGACTGACAGGGAAATGTCAATATGTCCCTCGGTGGCAGGTCCCAACACAACCATAAGTTATTAGTATTTTTATTACTATTATTTTCCTGTAACAAGTTGCATCCCAAATGAACTTCTCCTTGTGCTCGTCGTAACTCGACATGCATGTCGCTGAAACCGTGACTCGGGTTCCGGTTAAGGCTAAAGAATTAAAACTCAGCAGTCGCCTTTTCCTTGGCGTTAGGAGAAAAAAGTAAATAAATAAACACCGATTCCGCCCTGCTGTTGCTTCCCCGCCTTCATTGGTGCCAGGAGGACGTTTCCGTCTCTGTGTCTGTACCTAAAAGACCCATTTGCCTCTCTGTGTGTGGGGAGGAAAGAGGGAAAATGGAACAATCTGCCTTGCCTGCACGTGTGTCTACGTGCATGCACGCGCGGGTGCGTTGTGTGTTCGACGGCGGCAAAGTGACGTTAGATTATAGGGTCTGGTCCCTGAGTGAGAGGTGGAGGGAGATGCAGGGGGTGGTAGTGCAGGGACAGCCAGTGACATGATGGGACTCCTAATGGCCATAATTGGCCCTGGCTTTGACAGCAACTATATGATAGCTGCACAATATACACAGCCCAACCTCGCTGCGTGTGTGTGTGTGTGTCAAAGTGAGGGTGTTAGTGTGATTCTTTAAGGAGAAATTTACACAAAATTGCAGCCGGCTTGTTGAGCCGCTTGTTTGCAACCATTGCCTGTTTCTATGTGTTTTTCTTTTTTCGTTGTTTATTTGTTTGACTGTGTAGGTGTGTGTGTGTCAGAAAGAAATATTGTATAAACACAGTTGACTTGACTCCTGACAGGTGTAAAAGATAGCAGTTAAGCCTGTTCCCCTCCCACCTGTTTTCTGTTTTGGTGTTGTTTTTTTTTTTGTTTTTTTTTTTTCTTTAAAGCTGCCTAAACCACAGTGCAGACACGCACACAATGATACTGCGCTTGGCTTTTATTGAGTCTTTTTCCGAGTGAAAATAAAACCCCATCCAACTAAAGAGTGCAGAAGCATTTTTTCACTCTACAGATATAAAAGTAAATAAGTAAAAAAGCTTCGTCTACGTAGGAACTGAAAGCAATCAAAGCAAATAACCGTATCTGTGACTTGACAGGGTTCCTGTGGAGTAAATGTCTCAAATTTGATTTATACATTTCCAGGTTTAGAGAATGGATGGATGGGAGAAAGTACAAAATAATTGTTTGCGTATTCTGCAGACGCGCTAATAATCGCGCTGCTGAAAAGCTTTATCCATCCATCAAGGTGGCCTACTTAAAGTCTGACCTTTGTAAAACTAATATTCTTTTAACTTGGCCAGAGGGGAGGCTTCTGTACATCTGCACTTCAGAAAAGCACCAAATGACACAAATAGTACGTTTCAGACCACGACAAAAAAGTTACGCGCTCATCACAAACTGTCGCGTCCTTTAAAAGCGGGTGAGTAGAATTAGTAAGTGTGTGTGTGCGTGCGCGTGTGTGCGTGCGCGTGTGTGTGTGCGTGCGCGTGTGTGCGTGTGTGTGCCAGAACGCTCCCTCTGATCTAAGTTCAAAGGCAGAAAGAGGAAGAGACTCCAAGTATTCTGGCTCCGGAGCAAAGATGAGAACTAAAAGAAGGAGTAGAATATGATGCAAAGGAGATGAGAGGGGGAAAAAAAAAAGAAAAAATGTCAAGGAGATGGAGAAGATAAATCCAGTAAAGATTCCCCAGGGCGGACAAATCATTCAGAGCACAGATGAATACGGCGGTTCAAAAAGCCTGTCTCTGTCCCTTTAGGAGGGCGCTGCATCTGCGATTGCACATAAGCAGATTCCTTGCGAAAGGTTGTTGGCGCCGTTAACCTGAAACGACTTCAGCCGAAACCCGAAAGAATGAGGACGATTCGCAGAAGAAATGCCAAAAAGCTGCTTGGACAGAAAACTTCTGTCGACTTTGGACCAAAACCGATTCGAATGGAAAAACAGGTAGGATTTAATTTGCTTGGGAAAAAAAACACTGGGGCTCTTTAAAGACGCCCGTAAAGGTGAGTTTATAGGAGCAGCAGGGGCACGGGGTGACGCTGCCCAAAACCATTAAAGGTCGGGGAAGCGTATGGCACCTGAAGATGCGAACCATAGCAACCTAACCCTAAAAGGGTCAGTGTGTGTGTGTGTGTGTGTGTGTGTCTGTGTGGAGGGGAGGGGCCGAGGAGGCAGTGGATGAGTCTGATGGCCTTAACAGTAAAACTAATAGCAGATAGCTTCGCCTCAGTTGGCGGCTCGGGTCTTTGTGAAGTTTCCAGCTGCTTTCAAAGGACACACACCAGCTTCAAAATGAAACCTCGCGCACAAAACGCACGCTCCCTCGCTGGGAATGAAAAAAACAAAACAAAACAAAAAAAAAAAAACGTATAAAAATCGAGCGTAAGCGCGGTTCAGATCGAAAGACGGCAGAACAAAATAAAATAAACACAAATTTCTTTTGCAGCTGGACACCGAGATAAAAATGTTCTTTCTCGTCTTTTGTTTCCATTGATCTCGGCGGGTCTCGCTCCTGGTGGATGGAGAGAAAAGGCTGTGTAACGAAAAAAAAAAAAAGAAATAAAAGAAATAAAAATCAGAGACATTTCAGCTTCAGTTGGAAGTTGCTCGGCGAGGGAAATGTAATGTTTTATGGTGCGGTTTCCACTCATCTTACTTCCTGCATCATGCACCGCGTCACTCATGCTTGTTTCTCTTGGTCGTAAATGTGAAGCTTTAATGTACGTTTGGCTACTAAAACACACACGGTCCTTTGGTGTGTGCGTGTGTGTGTGCAGAAACAATGATGCAGAGTTCTCTTTGTTTGATTTGGGACGGCTGGACACCAGTCTGTCCTCATTCTTTCCTCCACACACACACACACACACACACTCACGCACACGCGGGTGGACAGGTTGCGTCTGTTTTCCTGTGGAACGAAGGTGTCACGGGTCACCAAGAAAGGCCAGGTCTGCTTTTTCATTGGGCGACCCCTACTTCCTACTTCCTGGATGACCCGGAGCCATCTGGGTAAGTGATTGGTTGAGAACAAGGAGAAGTCTCCTGAGGAGGGCTTCAGCGGGGCGACCAGCCGGTTCCCCCGTCCGGGCCCGTCACTCCTGCGAATCGTAGAGCCTAAGTCGCTAACGATCAAACCAGCTGAGTCACGAAGGTTTTAGACCTAAAAGACGTCAAATATTTCCATCTGTCGAAGTGGCGGTAACGCAAAATGAAAGAGGAAAACAAATTGTTGTTGAGAAACGTCCACATACGGAAGAAGAAAAAAAAAAGAAAAATGGGCAGAGACAGAGGTGCTGGTGAAGAAAGCGATAGAATTTATTAAAAGGTTGGAGGACGATGGAAATAAAGTCAGTACTTTGTCATTTTGGCTTCCATTTTGTACCCATTTTACACCCGTCCAATTTGGGACATGAGATGCCCAACTTTTATGCGGGTGTTGTGTCCTGCCAGGACACTTTCGTCAAGCCGAATAACAATTTCTTCATCATTACGGCTACAAATTTACACGTGGAGATAAAATTAATAATTGAATTATGAAGATAAGTCATAAAAGGCTCTGATCTTACGTCATTTTAAATCAGTTGCATATTGAAAGCATTTCGCCTTTAGATAGTTGCTAGCCCCCTTCTTACTGCTTTTGTTTTCTGGTTGCGCCACACCTCTAACCTAAACCGTGATGTGTGTATTTAAGGATATTATTAATCATAAAAATGCTCAAATTCTCGATGCTTAAATGTATGAAATCTCTGTTACATCCCGGTGCAATTCATTTTAACACAGACGCAAATGATGCCATTTGACTGATATGAGATATGACACACCCCAGGTAAAACCAAAAATTACTCGAAGGGACCGCGTCGAGCTGCATTTCTCACAATCGTGAATAATAGAAAATACCAAATCACCTTCAAACTCCTCAGCTGTCATTAGAAAACCCGTTTCCTCATGGGACACCCTGGAAAACCTGTGACAGTTAAGGGGTTAAAAAACAGCTAGCGAAGCGGGTATAAAAACCCCCCAATTTTGCCAAGAATTGGCGCATGGTCAGTACAAATTGTCCCGCGGTACTGGCACCGTTTCACGAGACGCGATCCAAAAATTCTGGAGATACAAAAAGAAGTGAAATGACCAGCACCCACATAATTTTCATAAGAAGCGCTGTGTAAGCGCCTGTTTCCATTTAGTTTTGGTCGAAGCTCAAGTTAGTTAGCCCCGGAAAACGCTCACCCCGTTTAAAAAACTAACATAACTGTGCAGGGAGATTATCAGAGTCGTGGGTTGACCACGTTTTCTTAAGAGCACAATGTGGGTAGAAAATCGGCAATTACTTTTTTTTTTTTTTTTTTTTAAATCAGTTATCAGAAGGGATGTGAATTGATTTACGGGCGGCGTGAAACCGTAAAATTGGGTACAAAATGAGCAAGAAGAAATGGTCAAGAGGAGAACTGCCCAGCATCTGTCACCGTTGATCGTTTCTTGTTGTTTCCCAGGCTCTGCCTGTCATTTTCATTTTTCTTTTAAACACTGCGGTCTCTCCATTTCATTGCGCGACTCAAATATGGTCTGCTATTGCATGAAGGCAATAAATAAAACTTTGCACAGGCAGAAATATCTCAACGGACTCTTCAAGGCCGTTCAATAAAAGAAATCCAAAGACGGGAAGATAATGGGAACTAAATAACAGAGAGGACATGAAATGATGCTGGCAAATCTCAGCTTGAAACATGGAAGAAAACAGGAAGTCGTTGGTTCACTGCATCCTTTCTTCGTCCAGTCTTCCTCATTGCCGCCTGTTTCATTCCTCCCTGCAAACCGTCTCCTTCCTTTTCTGTGATTCCTGCTTTCCTGTCTACTTTCCCTCCTTCCTCCACGTCTCCTCCGCCCCCACCCTCCCTCATCTTTTCGCTCTTCCACCTCCTTCCTCTGCCCTTCTCTCCCAGTCTCTCCCTGTTTATGAAGGTAAATTTATAGGTCTACCAGGAGCTGTTAGCAGGAGGTGGCCTGTGCTGCTCAAACCACAACAAGGTTTCACCCTCCACATGGAAAAGCATCAGCATATCAGGCACACCGGGCCGTTTTCATCACACCTGATATCGCGCACTCACCTCGCATTATTATCTGCTAATGAGCGCTGCTCCTTTTCTTCCCTCGCTGCCGCCCCGTGTCATCACATTTTCTGAGGAGTGGATGGTTGTGTCCCCCCCCCCTCCACCACCCCTTGTTTTTCACTTTATACTGCTCCATCTAGCATTTGTTTTTTATTGGTCTACGAGGAGCAGTTAGGCTTGGTGGGCTCGTCTGTTTAACCAGCACATATGTTGTGCTGTGTTTTTTTTTTTTTTTTTCACGTACCGATGTTTAAGTCGGCTCAGCCAGTGCCGAGGTATATCATTTATGGGGAGCGTCACCCCTCTCTCACTAACTTATTTTCTACTTTATAGAGGCACGTCCGCCTTTTTTAGTTTAGCTTTTTTTTTTTTTTTTATTTGTCCTTTTCAAACGCACTGGCACGCCGATGCATTTTGAGTGCATTAGATTATCTAACTTTACGACGAGGTTTGGGGGGGAGGGAAACTGGCTTCTGACGCAGTCTTATTCACACGTCTGTCAACGATATTAACAGAAACACCTGTTTTATTTTTTTTATTGGTTTCATTCAGGATGTTCTGATCCCCGGTCTAATGCTCAATAAAACCCAATACCATTTCGGCGTACATGTGCATAACTTAGTGCATAAATTACACTGTCCACATCCAGGTGATGTGATACTGTGGTGCTGAACTCACTTCTTTTCACTTTTATTCTTTCTTGACTGCGACAAATATTTTGGCCCATCCAGTTTGTTTTGTTCAGCTTTAATACGCTGCTCTACCACAAGGTTACCTTTATTAGGAACGCTGCTGTAAAGCAACTAAAACATGTTTAACTAAAGGTACATCTGACTTGACACAATCGGCAAATTTTTCCCATGGAGAAAGGTCCAGAACTTTAGCAGTTTACTAAAGTTTTAGGCTAACGCCAGCATTGTTTGCTCTTTGTTTTGATATGACTTGTTGATAAGGCAGCTCACAGCGTATTTCAGTGTGACTCAAGTGTGTGTGGGCAAAGCTTACCAAAAAAGTTGTTCTCCTGGATAAACTTAGCACTTTGTTTTGCATGACATTAAAAAATTGTAACAACTGGTGTTTCAGCTGCTTCCTGTGTGGCTCTACAAGGACAGCGTTTCATTTACGCTGGGGAGAATTGAGACCCGTTCGAAGAGTTTGTGTTGCCCCGTAATGGTTTTTCTAGCCACGCACTTGAAAAAGCCCCACGCTCATCCGGATTAGCGGCGTGATCATCATGTGCTTTGAATGTAAAGTTTATTTTCTTCTGAAAATTAACCGGTTTCGTGTTTCTTTTCTTCCCATTTTCCTTTGGTCGCCCGTGCCGAATCCCCTTCTCCCCGCCTGTCTTCTCCGCTACAGGTAAGTGAGCTTTTGTTTCTCTTACCCAAACACAACCACAATCTCAAGCTCAAAAACACCTAAAATCAGCTCATGAGGCCTCGGATGGGGGGGGGGGGAGAAGTGAGGGCGTCGAAGGGGTTTCGGCTTTAATGAAGTCGTTGAGAGAAATAGTCTTGACTTGTGTGGCTGGTTGTTAAAAACGGTCCCAGGTCATTCAGGGAGGGAAGGATTACAGAACTATTATAGTCGGGCACTCCTGATTGATGAATCAGCAAGACTCACTTTCGCTCTTTATGAGTGCACACAAAATGGTGCTCTCGCTAAGCCTCATGTCTTTTAACTTAACTGAGGTAATGCAGTCCAATCAGAACCAATATAAAAGTTCCATTTCTGTGCTCCACTTCGTTGAGTTCTGGCTTTGATTGTTTTGCAATTCGCTAATTTGACTCTCAGTCTGCCTCCTTGTGAAATGGGCGCACACACACACACACACACACACACACACACACACACACTATGACACGCAGTGGCTGTAATTCCTCGGGATAGCGGTAGTCATGTCAAAGGTTTTTACTGATCGCTTGTCGTCTGGTGGGACCAAGGTGACATTTCCTCTTACGACCTAAAATTGAAACACAGTACATGTCTGTGTGTCGGTGTGTGTGTGTCTCTAATGAGGGGTCTATATGCAGGGTTGGCAGCATATTAAATATGTAACAGCAGGTTGGAAATGGGTGGCTTGTCATACACACAAACACACGCGCACACACACGCTTTTTTTCCCCCTTCCTTTCTTTTTTCATCCTCCGTCCGCTGTTCGCCCAAAATCACTGCACATTTTAACAGGTAGGATTTGTGCTGCAGAAAACGTCAAATGACAAGTCAAACTTGTGTTTGACTTGTCATTTTGCACATTTTAAGTAGCAGAGGCACATTAAGCTTTTTTCCGCGGCGATCTTATCCGGTCCTGGATGGGCTGCTCGGTTGCTAGGATGACTCCACAACTATGTCTCGGCTGCGGCCACACACAACCTGCTTTCACAACGTTTCAAACACACACACTGGCAACCAGTTTGCACCGCACAAAGGAGGCTCCCACCCTCTCTCCTGCTCCTCGGATGCTCATCGTAAAAGAACCCAAGTCTACTGGGCCCTGAAAAAATTATTTATAGCTCATGGACTGCTACGTGTTGCAGTCACCAACTTTTTTTTTTTACATTTTTTTTTCAAAGCTGAAGGAAAAAATCATACATGGTTTTCGAAATCCTTCACAAAAACATGTGAAGAGTGTCGCGTGGGATTTTGGGGAAGGTCTCAGAGGTTTTGTTGGAGTAAATTAGAAACGAAGACCAAGGAGCACAACGCACGAGTCAAGCGCAGAACTTCAATAATCTCCTGAAGACTTAGTTCTCCTGGTAAGCAACACTAGTGGTGTTATAACGTGGTAACGAGTTGATGGGGAATGTAGATGAAGCGACGGGTCCGCAGGTCCCATCATCCGGCGGCACGACGCCAAGCAATACAGGCGGAGTCACAAAACTTTCAATCAATGCATATTCATCAGTCAGAATGACACACGAAGTCCCAGCCTAATCAAATCCGTGGCTATTCGCACACGCTCGTCAACCCGAGACTGAGCAACTTGCCCAAAGGAGGTAGTGCAAAAACTTTGACTGTCTGAAGCTGGTGAGAGTCGTAGCTGCCACAACACTGACTGGTGGCTCTGAGACTGAAGACAAATGCATCTCGCACTGTTTTGAACATCGCATATTCTATTGTCCTCATTTTGCCAACATGCAGTTCCTTTAAAACGTCTTTTAAACGTCCTGAATTTAAAATGTCCGCCCGGATACTTTTGCTGATTTTACACTGCATTAGGAGCGGCCCCTCAGATTGATTTCACTCCCTGCTGCGGCGGGGGTGAAATTATCCTAATACCCCAATATTGGCTGGAAAGCGCAGCGTCTGGCCTTCTCAGAAACCGTTGACATTTTTCGGGGACCACAAAGTGTGGCGGAGTTGCTGTAAATTTGCCTCTGTTTAGGACTTCGAGGTTTAATAGAACACCAGTAAAATGCATTGAAGTGGCGTCTGGGACTCGGAAAAAAAAGAAAAAAGTTTAACACATACAAAAATTTTTGCAATACGTCTCTTTTTTTTCCCCCCCTTTCTCTCCTTTTTTCTCCGACCGCGTTCCCCACCTGCAGCTCTTTTTTTTCTTTTATCACCTCTGTCCTTGTCCTTTCATTTTCTCTTTAGCTCTGCCAAGATTGATTTCCTCTCTCACTATTTCAAGCAAACCTCTCCTGTGCTCTCCAACACAGT
>VMRN01000050.1:677959-689596 GCA_010277015.1 Poeciliopsis turrubarensis
GTGTGTGTGTGTGATTGCACGACTCCTCATTCAGGGTACGCGTGCAAATGTGACGACGTATGCTGCGTGCACGTGCGTGTTCTCACAGCGGCGTGAGGTTGCTGGCTGAATGGAGGAGAAAATTGGAGCTCGTACGATAGTCACGCCTCACGCAGTCGGTGTGCGTGTGCATCGGGGTGGGATGACGGTCACTGGAGCCCAGAGTTGCACAAAGATGGTAAAATATCCAGGAAATTTGATAGGAAGCAGAATAACAACGTGGCGCTATCAGAAAAACACGCAAGATCGGTCAGGTTTCTGTTTCCCCGCCTCGCCTTTTTCCCCCTCCGATCCATTATTGTACTTCTTTGCCGCCAACGAGAAGAGCTTCCTTTCTTCTTCAGCTTAACTGTGTTCGTGTGGAGGTTGGTTGGCCTGTCCGCGGCATAGAAGAGAAAAATGTTCCCACAGTTAAATCCTGTCCAAAAAACTGTTGGTTAAACCACGTGGACTTGAGCATATGAAACCAATGTGGTGGCATTTCACAGCAACACATTTTTGCCAAGAAAGTCTCAAGAAATAGAATAAAACATATGAAACAAGTGCAGTCCAGTCGTTGCAGCCTTTGATATTGCAGTACCACTTAACCCGACAAGAATGTCAAAGGTGAGGAGACTCTGATGGCATTATGTAGCCTCAGGAAAATTAGTGATTAAGGTCCGAATTGAGGACCAAGATCACAGGGTGATGTAGAGTTAATTTAAAATCCCGATGCAGGAAACAATGTCTCTGAAGTTTCTCTGCTGGAGGGAACGCGGAAAGCTCGACTGCGATAGAGAAAACCGATTCCAAGAGGACAAAGAGTAGGACAAAAAAAAAACAAAAAAAGCTTCCAAACCAAAAGGTTTCCTCAATTCATTGCTAAGTCTTTATTTATGTCCATCAGGTGAGTCACGGTGCTGGGACTGTCACTCTTAAATTCGGCCTCGCAATGAGCGTAACTTTTAATCCTCAATTATGGTGAACTATTACGTATAGGTCGCCATAAACTATAGCCTTTAAACTATAGCCTTTAAACTATAGCCTTTAAACTATAGCCTGAGAGGCTGGAATTTTACATTTCAACACTTCAAATGTAAAATTCCAGCCACGACCAAACCCAATTGGACGAGAGGTCGTGACTGCCAGGTGTTTGAGCCAATAGCGTGCGAGGGGTAAATCCCTCCCTTAGGAATAGAGCAGCCCTAATCAAGCCCTTGTAATACACTGGTTCCCGTTAGCTCCCAGGGGCTAATTAGCATTCTAATTACAGATTGCAAATGAGAGGTGCGTTGATTGTGCTCTGCCTGCGAGTGTGGAGGCTCAAGAGAGAGTCACACACACACACACACACACACGCACACACGCACACACACACACACACACACATGCATCTTGCATGCTGCCACACTCTCACACACTGAGCGATCATCGTTAAGAAGCTTATCATGCTCTCGTTCCTCTGTGCTTTTCCAGCCTCCCTCTCATCTCGTCTCGTTACGATCACACTGTGCCACACGCAGACACACACACGAGCACGCACACATAAAAAGCTAGAACACACGTAAACTTTGCAAACACACCCGCATGCAGATGTGGCGATGAACACCGAAGATGGTAATAAAGAAACAAACATAAAACATTATATACTGCCAAAGTGTTGCTGTTGTTCCTACCAATTAACACAGCGCTGATTTACCGCTCGAGGGGAGGGGAACGCTGCTGTGCGAGCCACAAAGGTGCGATACGTGCTCGCCATGTGTGCGCGTGAACCTGGAAATCAAATTCGGTGCGATGGGAGGGAATGGAGTGGACCGAGGGGCCAGGGATAATGAAGGAATAATTCGGTGCTGCACTGAAAGCAGACGGCGCCCCGTGTCCGCCCGCGTGCCCGCCCGTGCGGCTGGCGGAGGCCTGGAGAGGAGGAGGAGGAGGAGGAGGAGGAGGAGATGAGAGCAAAACTCACCGGCAGCTTATAATCACGTCATGCTGCTCAGTTGGTTGCTCCTGTGCTGCACTTCAGGTCACCGGTTGCGTGTCGCCGACATGTGAGGCCAAGTCTCACCAACTGGCCTTGTTTTTGTTTCCTTTTAAGAAAGAGCTGTTTTAATTTTTAATGGACTCTCCTCGACAATACTGCACTTAGCCAAATCTATTTTAACCTATTAAACATTATTACAATTTTCAGTTTACAACTAAAGGCTTCATTGTATTTTAGAGAGGTTTTATAGCGCAGATTAACCTGGATACAAATCTGAAGTGTTGTATATAAATCAATCCCGTATTCTATTTTTTTTTTCGAAGTATTATTATTATTATTATTATTATTACAACAATAGTAATGTGCTCCGCGGATCTGATATATTTTTTTTAAAGAATAGGAAAAAGAAAGCTAATACTCAGAGAAAGCCATAAGAAGTCAGACATAAACATTGTCTGTCATATATGACGCACAAAACGATAAAACGTAGTGGCGGTGCCACCATGCTGCGTGGAATAAAACCTGACTGAATGCTACATTCATTGTTTATTAGGCTAAATCTTAGATTTCGTTGGACATGTCTGGTCTCTCTACTGTGTTTTCGATCACGTAAATCATTCATTTCAGTCTTTGCCACCAGTTCCTAATTAAACTGATCAGAGTCTATTTAAAAGTGGAAAGGCAAGAGAACACGCGACTGAAAGCGCACGTGTGTTGATATTTACCAGTGGAAACGTGACAAAACCAAAGCAGAGCAAAAAGTTCTGTTCACTGACTAGTGCTCTTGTGGTTGAAAATCCCCGCACCACAGCGAGGTTTTGCCAATATCATGGGGAGAACGGTATGAATGTTTATTAATATTATTCTCCACGGCAACCTCACGGACATAAAATTAGGATCTGGCCACCCGGTGATCGAAGATGCTCTCTGTAACCGGGAGCATCGTCTCGCCTCTACTTGGTCTGGCCGCAGTTTAAAAGCAGAGGTGAAAGAAGAAAGTGAAATTGGAAACTCACACACTCGCTGCGCTGGCCGCTGTGTGTGTGTGTGTGTGTGTGTATGCGTGTGTGATGTGATTGATGCTCAGCAACCTGTGTTTACTCTTGTTGGCCAATTGAAAACTCAACTTGGCAGCCGGCGAAAGCACAATGCGGCGCAGGAGCTAAAGCAGCATCGTGGCCGCAGACACTGAGACAAATAGATAGAAAGCTGTTAAGAGAGGAGAGGACACAGTGGGAGGGAGGATGGTCGAGCTCGGTGCACAGTCTGCTGATACACGACATTAGATTTGATTTAAGCCACTTGGAGAGAAAGGGGAGATCAATGACGGAGGGAAACGGAACAGATGCCGAAAAGAAGGGGGGAAGAAGAAAGTCAAACGGCTACAAAACGGGGCTAAAAACAACTGGAGACGCGGTCCGAGGCGTTAATCGAGACAGACAGACGGCTGGAGCGAGGAGCAGGAAAACGAGACGGGCCAGGCTGGGAAAGGCAGAGACAGGGTTAAAGGAGAAAGAGGAGCCCGGCGAGTGGGAGGGACAGCGGAGTGGAGACGCCGGACATCACTGTCGGCAGATCTTTAAATGAAAGGCGACAGTGTGTGTTGGGGAGAAGATTGGAAGGCATTAAGGCTTGGCATGTTCTGTGACACCCTGAGAGGCTGAGAGGCCCAGAGCGTGGGGGGAGAAGGCCAATTGAATTCTCCTACCAAATGCCCACTTGGCCATGTTAAATCTTTCTATGCATGGCTGTGTACATGCATTCCTATGGAGTAAAGGGTTCCACAGTGTGCGTGTGTGTGCGTGTGTGTGTGAGAGAGAGATAGAGAGAGGGAGAGAGATGCTGAAAGGTAAAGAGATTTAGTGAGAGGAGAGGAGGGGGGGGGGATCTATAAAAGACATGCTGCCCTCGCCTTTGTTCACAATCAAAGCCATGACTTCGGCTTATCGGCTGCTCAGATTTGTGCCGTATCGATGGCACCTCTGTGTGTCTGAGTGTCTGTGTTTGCAGATAAACCCGGGAGGCCGGGGAGAGACGGTCGCTCTGCAGAATGAATATGTGCCTTTTGGACCAGCAAAAAGGCCGCTAAACGAGTTGCTATGAAATGTAAAAAACGAGGTGAGAGTTGCTTCCTCCGCTCTCCGTCAGTGAAGTCACGAGGAGGTTAATGAGGCTCTACATACCAATGAAATCCAAAAACAAAACCGTTTTTTAGTATGTCCGTCTGCGCATTTGCTCTCTTATCGCACAACATATCGAAACAACCGTGTGCTGTTTCACGTCGAAGTGAAGTCCGGATCGTTGAGAATGATCAAGTGACTTTGTCGTTATTTTTAAGTCCGGGATGAACACATGAAGCTTGACCTTCTCTCAAGCTGCATCTATGCTTGAGACGCTCTCTTTTCGCCCGTCCTTCCCGACGCCGAGTCCGGGTCGAACCGTTTCCAAAGACGTCTTTGTGGGGTGTTGTGTGATTGGTCAAACGGTTGTGGATGTGTTTGATGCGGAAAATTCTGCTTCCGCTACCGAGCGGGCAACAAGAGTACTCTTGAGGGCCGTTTGTCGGAAACGGCAAGGAATTATGTACGTTTGTACAAATCTCAACAAAATACCAACAGAGATTGTCAAATGGCTAGAAACTCTTGGACAGAGATTTCAAGAGGAGGCTGTCTGCAGAAAGCCGCGGCACTCTCCCCGTGACAAGATGTACCTACATACCAAGTGCAGAAAGGTCGGCTGTTCTGTATGAAAAGTGTTTGCGAATGCGAACACCGTGCAAATGCATGACCACGGGTCGACCGTTTGGGCTTCTGACGGGAAAGCCTTCACCGCCCTAATAAGTCATGGACAAAACCCCCCCGAAACACGGCAATTCTGCATCACTCATTTTTCTGACCCACTTATTTTTCCCTTGCAAAAGATTTCTTTCTTTTCATCTCAGACAGAACCGTCTGCTGAGGACGAGTTTGACACATATAATCAAGACATCAACATGTACACATTAGCCAGACCGGCCTTTCTCGAAGCACTCAGCTTTGAGTGGCACGGAGATGCTCATTTCCTTGTTTGACCACAATGAAACCACCTTTATGTGTGTGTTGGTGTGAGAGTGTGTCGGACCCAAAAGGAAAATCGGAGAGGGAGGGCTAGTGTGTCGACTGTGTGTGCGCGCGTGCGTGCGTGTGTGTGTTGCTTAATAGAAGGTGGTTAGAGGTGTCACCCTGCACCCATTTTAATGTGCTCCACAATTACAGCTGTCATGGCCGGGAGATAATGTGTCAGGCTGTTTTTCTACACGTTCACACACAGACCCACACGCGTACGCTGAGGTGGTAAAATATGGCAGACGAGAAACAGGCCTCCGCTCGTATAAAACACCTCAACGGCTCCCATCATCATAGCTGTGCGTGCCTCTGTGTGTGTGCCTGTGTGTAAATGCACTAAAGATGTACTCGGTGCCTCTGCCCGTGAGTTATGAGTTTGTGTCGATGCGTGGCAATGCAGGTGTGTTCGGGGGGCTGTGTGCACTTGTGTCAGTGTGTGACAATATTTGCTTTGTTGAACGAGCCTCCTGGCGAAAGTCAGGATGGTTGTAGAATTCTTCATGTAGCGTCGGAGCGGCGGCGGCGGCGGCGGCGGCGGCAGGGATGGCAAAACACGGGAACATTTTCACCCTTTACCACTTTCTTTACGTAAACAGTCAGCAGATCCTGGAAAGCGTTTAAATTATTTTCTTACATATCTCACTACTGAATAATGAATACATTGCAAAGTAGGTAATTCAATGTTAGCTCAATCACTCCAAGCATTTGCCATGCTGAGATGAGTAATTTCTCATTGGTCCAGACTGAGCATCAGCATAGCATGATCCATTATTGGGTCATTGCTGTGACATTTCGTAGACTTGAGCTACATTACATGTTTGCTCTGAGGCCAAAGAATCTGCATAAATTGCCTACATGAGACTGAACTGAAGTACACTTACCGGCATAGCTCAGATTTAAACGTATAAATGACACCTGTCTGACTTTACCCATAAAGTGTAGGAGCAACAGTGGTAGGAGTCGATCCTATGATGGGTGGGTTGTCGGTTCTAACCCCCGAGTCAGTCTCTTTCCCTTGTCGTGGCCTTGGGCAGGACACTTCTTCCCTACCTTAGCCTCCTGGTGGTGGTCAGAAGTGGTCGGCTGGTGGCGGTGCACAGCAGCATATTCCAGATAAAGCGCTCTACAAATAGAAGTACATTTGCCATAATTAGCGCTAAGAAGCTTTCAGCTTATATTTTGATTACTTCAATGGTACCCTTCTAAATTACTGGTACTCTTTAAACGCCAGGAAATAAACTGTTGCTATGGGGACTTGGTGATCAAGATGCCACTCAGTGAGCTCTGGAGACTTATTTGCTTCTCTTGCCGTCTTCTTCAGAGTGCTTTAAAAAAAAAAAAAAGAAAATTAAAAAAGAAAAAAAACTTGGGTCCTACTCCACAGTTAAAGTTGTCTTAAGCTACAAAAGACTGACAAAACTTATGAAAGGCACAGTGAAACCCACTTTTATTTGTTTATTTTTATTTTTTTAGAGTTAACATTTTTATACAACATTTTCTGGGATGAGACGAGAAAACGTGAGAGCTTCAGCAACTTCAAATGCAGGCAACAGAAACAAGAAAAGATGTCCATGACTTAATTTGGGTTGAGAAAACCTCCTATTGTCTCAGCGTTCAGTTCGCTGATAGATAAAATGCGTTCTTCTTATTTTCTTTTTGAGATAAACACAGCTGCTAAATGGTCTTGTATTGACTTTCGTCTTTTCAATATCTGACCCTGAGGGGGTGAGCAAGGTAACCCCGTGCTTTGAGCTCTCTTGGTGTACCCCCCCCCCCCCCTCCCCCCCCCCCTCTCTCTCTCTCTCTCTCTCTGAGAATGACTTTGTCTCAGTCTGCCACTCTTCACTCTACCTCTGAGTGCTCCAGAAATTGGCAACGTGACCTCTAATTCTCCGGAGACGAATATGTGCACATAGATAAAAAAAAAATAAATAGAAAAAAAGAGAAAGAGAGAGAGAGAGAGAGAGAGAGAGAAAAAAAAATGTCTGAGGAAGAATCGACTCACTGGTGTTTTAATGTCATGCATTTTAGGCAATGACTGGAGATTATACCGCACGGTGCACGTGCACAAACATCCAACGCCGGCGGAGTCGGTCACACACAGGTTTGGCTTTTGGGGGTGTGTGAAATCAAATCTCCCCCCCAAATCTCTATTCCACCGTCACGCAGTTGAAGTTGCAAACACAGATGATTACAGCTCTCACACACACGCACACACACACGCGCGCGCACGCTTGCGGGCACACGCGCCTGCACGTATGCAAACGCTCGAGCGAGGCGCGCGCTCGCGTCCGCGCAGATGCGCATGTAGAGGGGTAACCCTGGTAGATTTATCAGTGGAGGTCTGCAACACAGTGGCTGCCTTTCTCATTTCATAGGCCACCGGGGCAGAACAGGCATGGGCTTGTTCAAATCCAACCCAGCAAGACCACCACACACAACCTCAGGCACGCACACACACGCACGCACGCACGCATACGCGCTTTCTCTTTAGCGGCTTAACAGATGCCAACCAGAGTTGTTGGAGAGGAAAGCAGGGAGGGATAAAAGAGAGAAGACATAGGCAGGATGAAAGAAGAATGTGAAAACTAAATATATATATGTATATGTACATATATATGTTGCTTTTGTTAAGCAAAAACAGCACGATCACACCAACCTAAAAAATGTAATAAAAGACACACACCGACCTGCAGGTTCCTCGTCTTCACATGGGGCAGCTCAGTGATGCTCCATTCCGCCGCTTGTAAAACACACGGATACAAATAAATGAGGGAATCACAATTGCAGGCATTCTCTGTTTTTGCGCGTGGGTGCGTGTGTGTGTGTGTGTCTCTAATGTGTGTGTTTGCACACTGTCACTGGAGAAAATCTGTGTTTTCAGAGTGCACAGTGTAAGACCTAAATTTAATTGGATTCTTTGGAAATGATGGAGGCTTATTGGTGTAATGGCATGCTCATGGTGCGGTTGGAGTGAGCCCCTGTGGCAATACCTAGTGCCTCGTTAGCTTGCCAGCCACACGTTCACACAAAACGCTCACACACGCGCGCGCACACACGAAAAGACTGTGTAAAACAAATACGAAGAAGATCATGGGCGGAGGCTTTGATGAAAGGACTTGTAGAAAAAAAACCACATGCGACTTTGCATGTTGGACACGTGACACAAAACAGCGGCTTGCAAAAGCATCCGGGAAGCTTCTTTCATTTTGTTTTTTATTGTTCACATCGAAGCTACCAATTTTGATGCGTTTTATTGGGATTTGTTTGACAGGCTGACCAAAAAAAGGAAAAAAAAAAAACAAAACCTGAAAAAAAAAAAAAAAAACGATGTCGTAATCGTAAACAGGGTTTTCAAAATCTGAAAAGTGCGGTGGCCGTTTGTGTCGAGAGCCCGCGTTTTCCAGAATCACCCTTTCTCTCCGATTAGAGCGGAAACTATTTTATGTTTTTCTTAGCATATGTGACCAGTTTCACAACCAACCAGCGTCAGGAATTTGTGAGCTCCGTTCAGAGGGGAGTGTCAGTTTTCAACTTTGCAGCGTTTTGCTTTAAGGTCAGTAGGATTACATTTTGTTCTCAGCCGAGTGGAGCAGTGCCCTCCACATGTCCGTTGTGTTCCTTACATGGGCTGCGGTAAAGTGCAAATAGGACTTTTTATGGGTTCCAGGCAACAAAGCATTTTTTTTTTTTTTTTGTAATTATTTTTTTTTTTCCTGCTGTTCTTCAGGTTTTGGGATTTGCAAGGCTAGCAGTTGTTCTGGCAACAGATTCTTCCACCTGCAGCGTGGATCTCCACGGTTCCTCCAGAGTTGGAACAGGCCTCTCGACTGTTCATGCGGCTAATCTTTAGCTTGACTGACCTTTCGGGTGTCAGTGGGCCACAATCAAATCCGGATCTCGGTGAACTGAAGTTGTACCGAGTCTTTGGGCCCAGCTCTGTGAGATGTTCAAAGCTCTCGATCGTTTTTACAACCCAATCTCGCTTTAAAGACTTTATAATGTTATTTCTGACTTGTCCAGTGTCTGCCCTGCATAAAGCT
Source organism: Poeciliopsis turrubarensis (assembly GCA_010277015.1). Classification (NCBI taxonomy): domain Eukaryota; kingdom Metazoa; phylum Chordata; class Actinopteri; order Cyprinodontiformes; family Poeciliidae; genus Poeciliopsis; species Poeciliopsis turrubarensis. The sequence continues at coordinate 687,106 of VMRN01000050.1, forward strand.
ACTTTTTCACAACTGTTCTGACATTTCTATATAATAGGTATTTATTTGCTCATGTAGAAAGGGTTAGGGTTGGGTAAGGGTTAGGGTTAGGTCTCTAAAGCATGTATTTGTTCTAAACCTCCAAATGAATGCACTGTGTGCAAAAAAAACAAAAAAACAAACAAAAAAACATACTCTTAAACGATTGCTTTGGGCCTCCTTGGCATCACAACTAACTAGACAATCGAGAGTCTGTCCTGTTTTTCTTCACCCCATTTACTTTTTGTTCTTACTCTCTCCGTCTTCTTCCTCCCCTCAGCTTTGGTAATGAGCTCCAAACCTACCACCGTAAGGCCAGGCGTTTCAAATAGGTGGCCAAACTCCCCATACCTTCTTTGGAATTCTGTTTTCTTTGGTGGCTTTTGGAAAAAAAAAAAAAAAAAAAGAGCACAGCAAAGCCTCGGATGAAGGAATCCGGGGACAGAAGATTGAGGGATTCTTTGATCTGTCTGGTTTCAGCTGAGGGAAAATAAAGAGGCAGCCAGGCAAAAATATACAAGGCCCAGTGTGGAGCCTGGGCTTCACCCAAGGGAGGCAACCCAGAGGAGGAGCCCCATGTAAAGGCTCGAGCGCTGCCCGGCAGGGCCTGCACTGTTCGTGTTATTCTAACATGGTTAGCACATGGGTTAAACTCCCCGGTCATTTATTTAACACGCGGGCTCCCTGTGGCGCTTCCAGATGCCACAGGGTTAGAGGGAGCAACAAACATCTCATGAGAGGACAAATCCGTTTGGCGGTTTGCTTCTTACCGATTCGTTTCCAGTAAATGTCAGACGTCGATTGGATCCGCACACAAGCAGATGAAGGTGCATTGCTGCACGGTTAGCGTGCCGATTTTGCTTGCCCTATGCAACGTTTACAACTGTACAATCGCGTCGTTCGCCAGCCACTTCAGGCTGGGACTCACCCATCTCTCTGTGTTTTCCTGAAAAAGGCTTTAGCGAGGGGGTCGCAGTCAATCTGTTCTTATGACAACTTTGAACCACCGAGAGGCGAAATCGCTGCCCTATTATGGCGGACTTATGTAAAGGTTAGCCTCCTTTGTGGCTTGAGGGTGTGAAATGAGAGTTCGTCTGTGCAACCAGCTGGCCACGAGATTTAAAGCAAAAGCACACCGGACCCGGTGCATTGCAGAGAGTCCTGCGCGTCATTTCTTGCCGTTGACACATATTGCAAGGTGGTGGTGAACGCCATGAGACAAAGATTGGTGGACGTCAGGGTATAAGGTGGTCAGAGTAGAACTCAAAAAAGCATCACCCTCCCTGATGTGCTTTACCAATCATTAAACCAGATGTCCTGACGCTACGAGTATGCAAAATAATGCCTCTGCTCTGTGAAGTTACCCTCCGTCTCATGTTTGAGGCCTTGCGACAAATATATTTTGGGGAGGAGGTTTATGTGACGACATTGTGCAGCAACCTGCTTGTCATTTGTCGAGAACCTGGATCTCTTTGTGGAAGTATCGTTGGGTCTCGTTGAAATCGAGGCAAAGCCCAAAGTATGAGAAATGTGAGAAACGGCTTGTGATCCGTGCGCCTTCTAACATCTTGTGCGTCTGCTCTCCGCAGTCAGAATCCTAAACCAACATATTGTCATCGTACGATTGGAAGAACCGTTCCTTTCTCAGCCAATTAGCTCACTTTTTTGTGGTTTCGCTGCATATTTAGGTTGAAAGCGAACGACGTGATGGCTAACTAATTCTGTCATTGTCTGCCTATGTGTTCATCCAGACACACACACACACACACACACACACGCACACACACGCACACACACACACGCACACACACTTACACATACCCTTACTTCCACAAGCAACAACAACAAAGTCTGGATGCCAGTTGGACGTTGACTGCCTTATGATATTTGGCAACCTTGTTCCTCAAACAGACTAACGCACACAATCCCCTGTGGATGGCCATACCACAAACTGTGTTTGTGAATGTGCGCGTGTGTGCGAGTCTGTGTGTTTACCCAGGCAGCAGCAGCTGTGTCAGTAATAGCTCTCTAAGCTGCGGGCTAATGACAGAACTCAGAGAAGGGGACTCTAACATGGATAGATGTTTAACCCCATTTAGCCCCGATCTGGAGACCACTGGGCAAACACCATGTAAGCACACACACTTACACTCTCTCTCGAGCGCGCGCACACACACACACACACACACACACACACACACGGACCCACATCCATTATATCTGCCACAACTTTTCTTTTCTTGTGGCTTCGGTTTGGCGTAATAAAAAGGAGACATGGTGCAAAAGATGCACAGGAGAAAAGAAATGGAGGAGCACAACATCCTTCACCCTATATATCAGATCTGCCTCGTTCACCCTGTTCCCATAGCAACAAGACCTCACACACAACAAACCAGACCTCAAATCATAAACGCTCCCACCACTTGCACACACACACACACACACACACACACACACACACACACACACACAC
>VMRN01000050.1:689606-694606 GCA_010277015.1 Poeciliopsis turrubarensis
CACACACACACACACACACACACACACACACACACACACACACACACGCACACACGCAGTCTTGCACAAAGTCAAACGCACACACTGTCCTTTGGAGAGCAAGAGGGGGCAGGTGGTCACATCAGTTGTGCCTGTTTGGGGGTTGTTAGCTTTCAGGGTTACAATGTGTGTGTGTGTGTGTGTGTGTGTGTGTGCGTGCGTGTGCGTGTGTGTGTGTGTGTGCGTGTGCATCACGGCCCAATCATTGCTCAGCCAGCAGTCTATTGTCCAGGCCCATGAAGTGACTGTGAGGTCTAATTAGCAAGTTAACAAGTTAAGAGGTGGAGTCTGTCAAACGCTTAGCTCTTTCACCCCGAGGGTCAGAGCACCTTTTCTGGGTCTGGATGGACTCTGTATGCTTTGTGCTGTCGGGGTTCCACACAATCACCAGCTGTGTTTCTTAGCTTGACCCCCCAAGTTACTACTTCAGAGAATCGTCTTTTTCTGCATTTACAGCTGCAGACCTTTGGGGGTAGGAGAAAGATAGTATCCCGCGGCGTGATGCCTCCTCCGCCGTGTTTGGTGTTGTGAACAACATCTTGTTCTGGTCTCTTGTTTCGTCTTGCCAGCGGATTGCTCAGCCGCTCAGCTGTTTTCCCAAGTCTTCCGCATGAAACGTGCGCTTGTGTTTTCCTCAGCGTGACAACGAACGCAGCGCGCTCAACCCGTCGGACAAGCGAGCTGATTAGCCATTCATAATTGATGGCAGATAAGCAAAAAAAAAAAAAAGATTTTCCAAAAGTTCAAAGTGACGTTTGTTGAACTTATTCAGCGTGTGTGCATGCATGGTTGTTTTTTTTTTTTTTTTTTTTTTTTTCTGGGAAGTTTGAAGTGTAATAATCAGTGTGGTGAGACGCCATGTCTGTTCTGGGTGTCTTTATGACATTCTTCAGGACTCATTTGTAGCTGAATCGGCCACAGTAACGGAAAAATAGGGCGAACTCTAAATTCCTGTCTACATCTCTGCCCCTTTCCCCACATTTACGTAATTTGCTTCTTTTAAGACCTTGATGCCAGCAGTTTAACATACTGGAAGTGAGTTCAAAGAGATTTAATTAAATGTAATTATCACAGGACTGAAGCTGAAATGATTACTTTCTTTATGTGACCACATTTTCTGAAGACCATGCTTTGGGCTTTGGTTCATAAACTTTATTTTCAGCAGTTCCACATGAATAGCTGATCCATTTCTCCCTCCACTCTTCTTCTTCTTCTTCTTCTTCTTCTTCTTCTTTCTCCCTTTTTTTCTTTTTTTTTTTTCCTCTGTCTTATGCACTCTCTGTCTTTCTCCCTGTTAATCTGTCTGTCTCTATATCCGTCCCTCAATGAACTGAGGCTCTCTACCTCCCACAAAGGCAGCACCATATTTCTCCTCTTAAACATCGGGGGCAATACCCATTGTCTGGAGCGCATTGAAATTCACTTACAAAAGAGGTGGATGGCTCAATGTGTGTGTGTGTGTGTGTGTGTGTGTGTGTGCGTGCGTGCGTGCGTGCAAAGCAGGGGTTCCCCCACCTCCCTTTGAGCAGACAAAGATCCCAATTTGTCACCGCATGTACAGCTGTAGACCAAATGGGTTCAGTTTGGGTGTGTGCGCATGTCACAATGTGTGCGTGCGTGCATTTGATTGTTTGAAGGTGGAGGGGGGGGGGGGAGCGTGGGGGAGGAAAAAACAGGGATACGGGAAAAGGAGGGTGAAGCGGAGGCAGGATACCCCCTTTCTATCCGGGTACAACCTCTGAGGGGCCAGTCGTCGGGAGGGGGTAAGAGGTTGGTGGGTAAAAAAAAAAAAAAAAAAAAAAAAAAAAGGGGGTAAATAGTTTTTCTGTGGGAATGTTTGTGTAAGGAGACAAAGCGGCAGCCCACTCCGCCGCTGTGTGTGGGAGAGGGAAAGCGTTTGAGAGATCCAAAGGGGGCTGGTGGCGAAGTTAGAGTGACGGGTTTGCCCAGAGAAAAGTCTCGGAAGCACCTCCCGCATCCTCCATCCTCCCGGCGACAAATCGCTTGAGCTAAACGTGACGCAAAGACCACTTGGGAACGATTTGCTAGTAGGTCTGATTTTTATTTTTTATTTTTTTTAACTTTCACTCCTTTAAAAAAAAAAAAAAAAAAAAATCACCTCATGCAATCACTTTTAGAGATTTGAAGGCCTCAACATTCTTGTTCTGCCCCGAGAGGTTGGGGATTCAAGTCTCAGTCTCAAAAGCAAAGACTTTTGATTATTTTTAGACTCGCGCTCTGCAGACTTGACTCGGACTCAAAGTTTCGTAATTTATCAGAATTTAATTTTGCTGGAACACTCAGAGTAACACACTCTGACAGGCATATGAAAAAGTCCAATGTAAAGGGGTGTGACTGATTTATTAACCGGTGGACCGCATCCTTTGCCAGTTAAAATCTGTTCGCTTGAGCTCTTATTTCATAAGAATGACCACAAAAGAAGTCTCTCAAATGCGACTTCTTTGTGAAATGACTTCGAATAATTCAAAAAGTTCTACAATTAAAAAAGCGATGCACTATTAGTACGACTGTGTGCAAAACTCATCTGCAGCTCGGTTTGTTTTTAATATGTTTTGATCCACAGAAGCAAAGAAAAAAAAAAAGAACGACTAGCGACGGTAGTCCTAAAAAACATGACCTTTTTTTGGTTTTCCCAGCAAAAAGCAAGTTGAGTTTTACATATTTAAGGGACAAAATTTTACAGCTATGCGAACAGTGAATCGGTAACGATCATCGGTTTCCCGGCGCCTCGCCGTCTCCCAGAGCTTCCCGGTCGGGTCAGCGCCACCCGGCCTTGCGGACCTCCCCGTCCCCTGGCTGGCCCCACATGTTGTGACTCCTGACAACTTCTCCAATTTGCTCTGCTGTGTGAAGAGGCTGGGAGCGCATTGATGTCTTCCCACCTACACACACGCTCGCTCAGGAGTAATCTTCTCCTTTCTGGTGGAAACACACACGCGCGCCCGAGCATCCTCACACGCCAGAGTCATCAATATCCTCCCATTTATAAATGATCTGGCCCTGGGATAGAGTTTCAGACCTGCTGGGTCCCTCTTAACCCCCCCCCCCCATACACACACACACACACACGCACGCACACACACGCACACACGCACGCAGTCACACTCTTCACTGATCATTGATTACCTTCTCAGATTTAACACAGCTCCATCGGCTGTTTGAGCAGCAGTGGGGACCTCTGTCTCTGTCCGTGTTCATCCCAGATCCGCCGTGTGTGTTCTCTGCGTGTGTGCGTGTGTGCGTGTGTGTGTGTGTGCGTGTGCGGGCGTCTGTTTGATCGCGTGCAGTTAAATCAGCAGATGCGTATGCGCTGCGAGGGAAGGTCAAGGGAGTAAAACGGAATCACTCTCCTGCTAGTCTTTTTGCTGCTTATGAAAACAACAAAAACAAAACAAAAGAAAAAACAAAACAAAACAAAGAATGGATGGAAAAGAAAGATGGAAACAGTGGAAGCGCACGGCGGCGTGTGTGTGTGTCGGAGTGTGTGTGTGAATCCATTTGAGGAATGATGTGAACATTTCCTATTGAAAGCCGCGAATCAAGCAAGCGCAGCTGAGAATGGGACTCGGAAATAAAACGCTGATGTTATTCGAACGTTTCAGTGAAAGCTTAGAATAAATACAAGTTGATTAAGCAGAAAAAAAAACAAGAAGCTTCCCACATATCTTGGTGAAAGGAGTTTGGGCTTCATGTCCCACGTTTTACATTCATTTGCGTGGCCATTGGCAAAAAGCGATAAACACATTTCCATTGTCCACGAAATTACAGAAATAAATTTGCTTAATAGAAAGACAACCAAAAACAACAAAAAAAACACTCGAGATTTTCGACAGGACGATTAAATGTAATATCGGACATCGACGATATGGAAGGTGTCGTTTTTGTATGACACAGCGGTGACAGTGAGGCCTGCAGCACAGCACAATGTGAAATACTCTCTGTTTTACTGTTGTCATTGTCTTCAGAGAGAGAAATGTGATGAATCAATTTGCCATCAAACGCAATGCATTTTGAAAGTGTTGCATCATTTTCGGCCTGTTTTTTTTAGCATTTGCGTTTGGTAGCAGCTAGATCACATGTGTCAAACTCAAGGCCCGGGGGCCAAATCTGGCCCGCCATAGCTTTTTATGTGGCCCTCTACAGTGCAGACTAAACACTAAGTGTGATTAAATATTATATTATTAATCATATCAATGCAGTTTGTATCTGTTTACTGCCAATTTATATCAATCAATCCCTCCAGTTTCTTGAGAATTTAGTTGATGTTTGATTATAGTCCATGATTTATACAGCCAGTAAATAAATAGTCGCATTTATTATTAGTTTCTGAAGGGACTGAAAAGATCTTCAATAATATTATGTAATTTTAAGAATTTACTGACATATTAACAGTTTGTGAACAGGTTTTATCAACACATTCTGACACAACCGGCCCTTTTAGAGCCTTCATGATCTTGATTTGGCCCAAAACGAAAATGACACACCTGAGCTAGATTGACGAGGACAATGCAGCATTTCAATCCACGGTAGAGAAAGCCATATACCTTCAGTATGTAGGCGTAGGAACAAATATTGGTATTGGTGTCGTTTATTGAGCATATAGGATGAGGACCAAAAATCCAAGATTGTCCATCCCTAGTTAGAGCATACGACTCTTACTGTACTGGAATAAAAACAATGACGGTATTTGTAATTAGTGCGGCAACTGAACATATTTCTCGCTTGCACCAGTGTGCGCCTTTCAGCATCAAGACGAGCAGTCGCCGTCGTTGCCGGCTCGCCTGCAGCCACTCGCGTCGCTCTCCGTTTCCCTCCCTTCTCACGCCCCGATTGGCTGCGGCTAACTGTAGATTCCTTATAACCCGATCCTGGCTGAATTTGCAGGCCTTTCCTCATTGATTTCCCCGGGTGAAAATAAGAGGATAGGAAAGCATGTTAGA
>VMRN01000050.1:697106-706344 GCA_010277015.1 Poeciliopsis turrubarensis
AAGAAGAAGAGCTCTTACAAGCCTACGACTTGAAACTGTGCAAACGCTACCTGAAAATAGATCCTTGTTTCTACCCTCCTGCGAAATAATTGCATTCAGGAGATCGTTCTGCATTACCATGTTGCTCCTTTCAGAGACTTGTATTGAAGAGTGAAGAGGCGTTCTCCACCGCTCTGACTTTGATAGATGGTTCCCGTCCTCAGCAAGAAATACTGATGTCATTATCTATGGATCGGTATTCAATCAGTGTCTTATTTTCAATACACGGGCCATTTTTTAAGCCTCACACTCCAAAGGAGGTTTCCTATACGGCATATCCTATTAAGTTGAATCAGACGCCTCACTGCAGCTGGAATTACATTCAAAGACAAACTGTCAGTTTAAATTTCTGGCTCGGTCGCCAGCAGCAAGAAGCACGTTGAGAAAAGAAAAAAACAAAAAAAAACACAGAAAGGAATCAGAGCGCTCATTTGTCCCTCGCCGTCGAGACTCGCACTTAGGTCGTCTTTCTTTCAGTTTTTTCTTTGTGTCCACAATTTCTTTCACCGTGACAAAACCTCGTGCCGTCCTCTGAAGTCTAAGTGGAAATTAGCTACATCTTCATTGTTGACTGTCCCATGTGTCTAAAGCTTCCTGCCTTTCTTTATTGTCTATCGAACGATACATAATGACTGGTTTGGCTTTAAAGACGCTTTGCTTTGTCGTCTTTCATATGTATCTTAATGGCTCATGATTGCCCTGCAATGACGGTGTCAGTGTCACTCGGACACAGACGCCGTCCTGTTTGCCTGAATATATGTTTGAAGCTATGTGTATTACTGTGCGTATAAGAGTATTGCCAGCTGCGCTTGAGCCCGTGTCAGAAACAAACATGCTATTGACGTTGACGGCAGTGAATGCAGTTTCTGCTCTCGATTGTTATGCACGTGGAGCACGGTCGGTCTGCACTTGCACTAGTTCTTCCCGTGTCACGTAGAGACCCACTTCGCAACGTATTACGACCGTCACTTGGCGCCTGCGAACCTCGAGGGAAACTTGCGTCACGTTTGAGGGGGCGACCGTGACGCCTCTGCACCTCAACGCTCACCACTGCGTCCTCTCGTTACCGCTTTAACGGCCACGCGACAATGTTCAAAACAGTCTCGATCTCCCGCGGTCTCGATGCCCCTCAGAAGACCTCCGCGAGATTCTGGTTCGTTCAGGTTCTGGCTGATTTTTAATGTTATTGTGAGGTCTTGGGTTGGTGCGAAGGGAGCCTTACGGACAAAGACGCTGAGAGCATGGAGGGAGAAAGCTATTAAAGTTGGCCGGTGATTGGGCCGGGTAATAGTTATCAGTGTTTTAGGGCAAATATTATGGCCATGTAACGAAGGCCTTGATTTCTTTATTAGCCTCTTGAAGTCATTTAGCTTGCGCTTACCGACGTGACCCTCTCCAGGGATTCCCTTCAAGTCCATCGCTTCAAACCCTCCCTGACCATCACCTCATCCCTCCTTTCCTTCTCCATTTTTTTTTTTTATACTTCCCCTCCCACAGCGCAACCCTCCTCCTCTCTACTTCTCGCTGCACCCCGTGATGATGAAATCAAATTAGGTGCACTGGATGGGCCTAAATCACGGCTCGCGTTGCAGGCCATGACATAAAGAATGGCCACGGCGAGGTTACTGAGAGTTCACCATAGATAATGAAAGAGACAGCGAGGTAATAGCATGACGGAGTGGTGGGGTTCAGTATACCGGGGGCGGAGGGACGTGGCGGGGGGGGGGGGGGGGGCTTCGTACAAGGGGAGGGTGGAGTTTCATTTGGAGGGTACCTGCTTATATGACCATCTGGTTAGGGACACTCATTCTCCTCTTTCGGCGCCTTCTCCCGCCTCAGCTTTTCGTGGCTGATCTTGCGATGATGCAAGTCTTTTCTCCTGTCCTCTCCTTCATCCTCTGTCACCAGCTCTTTCTCTTCTCTTCCTTGTTCCACCCTCCCATCCATCCTTCTTCCTCTCCATGCCGTGATGGTGATAAAGGTTTCACACTCAATTAACTAAAGTATCACCTAAAAGGGGAGTGTGGCTGGCATTATCAGGAGACATTCACTAAGTACTTCAGTGATGGTTAGCCACTTCTGCAATGACTTATCTGTTCTGAGTCTCTTTCGTCAGCGAGAGCGGCATCCTGATTTTTGCCAAGCCGTGGTTTATTTGACGCTGGACGTTAGTCGCTCTTCCCTCCGGTTGTGCTGAAAGCGATAAATCTGATGTCCTGCACTTTTTTTTCCCCCCCCCCGGTAATTCTCAACAAGAAATTTACAGCCGAGCTTTTTTCCCCAACTGCAAAAACGCCGCAAATGTTTTGATCAAGGAGCCTGGCAGTGCAGCGTTTTCCAAGTTTACCCAAAGCGGTATCACAAACCAAACACAACTAAAAGCTAAAAGCTCTCCCCGTGCAAAATGTCTGCAAGATTGACGTGACCCGGGTTCTGGCAGAACGTTTTGGCTTGTAGGATTTTACGCCATATGGCCCCAACAACGGACTCAATAACTGGGTCAAGATGCCTTGTAGCCTTATAAGAAAAATAACCCTAAAACATTGTTTCCACTCCTTTGCTTGACTGCGGGGCCGATTTCCCCGCGTATTCAGTGCTTTCCAATTTCCCAAACCGCAGCAGATTGAGTTGATTCCAAGAACTTGATTTCGGGTTCATTTGAACTCAACTCTTTGTCAGAATCTTCCTTTGCACCACTTATTAGATCTCCGCTGGCAAACTTAAGACCTGGTTATATGCTATTGGACAGCAAGAGTTCATCCCTGCGTGGAACTGTGTGTCACCGACGGTGTCCTCGGCTGTTCTCCTACAAGTTCCCGTTGATCCCTCACCCTGTCTCATGGTCACCCCCACCACAAAAGCTCATGCTGAGCCTTACATTTCCTCCATTCCTCATGAATTCCAGCAGTTTGCGCATGAGTTTGAAGCCGATTTCAACCATGTGCAAATCTATTTACACCTGATGATCTTTAAGGTCTTCCTCATATACACCTGATCGGGAGTTTGAAATGCCTTAAGGGGATAGAATAGATCCCTGGAAGACATACAAATATGTGTTTTTAGTTCACATTTGATGCATAACACTGTACTAACAAACTTATAAAACCCACATAGGATCAGATGGTTGTTCCCCACACTTTGAGAGTTGAACATGGTTAAACATTAAATGTAGACGTAATATCTGCTGCCTATTGATAGGTTAAATCTTTATATATTAGTTGGTTAAATTCCAACAATGTGTCAAATCAATAGGGATTAATGTAGATGTGACTTTTCTATGCCCACTTTAAAACAAAGTTATAAAAGGGAACACACTCAAATGTTTCTGTAGTTTTAGCAGATGGTTCATCATATCTCCTCATGCGTGCGTGCGTGCGTGTGCGTGTGTGTGTGTGTGTGTGTGTGTGTGTGTGTCAGGGCTAACAGGACACCTGTTGCTGTTTACAATCTGTTGTTTTTCTCTCATTACTAAATACCACAACACCTACTACACTGCTTTAGTACGCACTCGCGCACACACACACGGTGCCGTCCACAAACACTATGGTTTGGTGTGGTCCAACACAATAACATAGAATGATCCTTGACCTCTTCCGTCAAGATTATTTCCTTTTTTTTCCTTCCTTAATGGGGCAGGTAGGATATCTGAGATCATGGGGTCATGTGGGTTTGTTGGTCAGCTGCCAGGCTTCACTCCTAATTAGCGTAACTGCAGGGTTGTTGCTTCAATCCAACTTTTCAGCCTGAGATATCACTTTAAGTAGTGCAAAACGCACAAAGTGTCAGTGTGTATGTAGTCGGTCGTTGCCGGTGTCTAATTCCAGATCCTCTCTTAGTAGTTTTGTCTTCAAGGCTTTCTAGGAAACTGTTGAAATAATTTTTTCTTTCGAGATGAAGCCGCGGGTTTCTGTAAAGAAGCTAAACCTGAACGCATCTCTCTCACCCCAGAGCTCTCTGACTGACCTTGAAGCCGCCTTGTCCTTCGTTCGCCAAACTGGGCTTTAATTCTGTAGGCTGGGACGACCAAACGGAAATAAAAAGCCCATTATGTGTGGCCTGCGGCGGGGGCTTGTTGACTGGGTTTTATTACAGCAGGGGATGAGAGTGTTTGATGCCTTCATTTAGGGCCCCGAGCTCCCGGCACAGAGAATACTGTGACAGTGCGGGTCCCCGTGGCACTCCTAAAGACCCCGTGACGAGAAAAAAAAAAGACGCTCTGTGTGTGTGTATATGCACGTGTGTGTGCGTGTGTGTGTGCGTGTGTGTGTGTGTGTGTGTGTGTAGAGTGATGGCTTGGCCCTGGCTTTCTGCAGCACAGGCTGGCATGGTGAGGCACTCCTGTGTAAACGCCCTCGTAAAGCTGACAGACAGACGTATGTATGGATCCTCCATTAAAGTTTTACTACTAATCAGTATGGATGGCCCACCCAGTCGCCTACTGGCGGATAACTCACTTACATCCCAAACGTTCCCTAGTTAGCCTACTGCCTGCAAGCACGGACGGCTATATTCTCCTCAAAAGCCGCAAAATCGTATCTGCCAGTATCCTTAACAACTTTGGGGAAAAAAAAAACAAAAAAAAAACCCCGGATAATCCAGCTTTTTAAAAAAAACATTAGAAGTAATCAAACCATGTTTATCCAAGCAAATGCATTAAGTTTATGACGTCGTCATGTAAATAAACTATGTTTAATTTGATTACATGTAACAAATTAACTATATATATATATTTTTTTTGAAGTCGGAGCTCCATTCTCCTTTTTCAGTGTATGTATCCAAAGAGCTGCATTAGCATCCGCTGTCAGTTTGAATATAATTTAAAACTAGGGATGACTGACGCTGTGTCACTGTTTATTATTTTCACTAACTTAATAAAGTTAAAGGTTCATAAACTACAGCATGACACAGAAAGCTAAATTTAGCCTGCTATCTTTTTAAAGAGGTCACCGTTGCTTTTAGTCTTTTATGTCTCTTTCTGCAGAGCTTTAGTCTTTGCTTTCACTTTCGTATTGATATCATAGCAATAATATCTACTGTAGTATTAAGAATGGGGCGGAGGGAGGCAATGATTCATTATCATTCTTGAGACCTGCAGTGAGCCGTAGTGCTATTCATCTCAACTGAACTTTGCAAGACGCTTCAAAGAATTTTGTAAATCAGCGGATTCCCACTGCTGACGCCACGTCGTTCTTCAAACCGTTATCTGCTTCCAGAGCGCTAGTGGGCGCACTGTTTCAACACCAGGGCATCAGGTAAAGTTCATCAAGGGGTTGGCAGACTCATCAAAATCTATGTTGCATGTCTCGCGGTGCATAATGTATTGTAACAGCATCGGCCAAGGTGTCATGAGAAAGTGAAAAACGGGGGAAGGGAAAATTGGGTGACACAAATGGAGGCGGCGTAAGGACTGGTGTAGGATGACTCTCTGAGAGACAAAGTTATTTACACTGACCTGCTTGGCGTTCAGTAAGAATTTCTCATCCATGAAGTTACTTCCTTCCTTCCCTTTCTTCCTTCCGTAGCGTTTCCTTCCTTCCGATTTCAATACCTGACAGCAGGAGAAATATCCGACATACCCTCACTGTGAGTTTTTCATATTCGCACTTTAAAACAAAATTCTATGTGAACCCTGACTTTCAAGTACGTCCCTTATCAAGAACCGTGTTTTTGTTTTTGAAGAAACGTCACAGTTTCTTTCTTTAACGTGTCATTTAGGAGCATGCTTTGTTCACTGTCTGACCTAAAAAGATCGGGCCCACTTTGTGTGCCTCCCTGCCGTTCATCTTGACCTCGTGTGTGTGTGTGTGTGTGTGTGTGTGTGCGTGTGTGTGTGTGTGTATGTGTGTGTGTGCGTGAGCGCTTCAGATGTGTGTATTAGCGCGTGACGAAGCAGCAGAGTAAATAAACACATCGTTGGGGAGGTCACAGAGGCAAAGGTGAAGCAGCGGTTGCAATCGATACCCCTGGGGTATGTGTGGGCAGGTGTAAGCACCAGCACCCCTCCTCCTGAAGCCTTTCTGTGCCTAACACTGTTACCCCACTTGTTAGCCGGCGAGGGGTGACCCCCACGCACACACATTCCGAATTGCACCGAACTAATGGCCATTAATGAGAAGCGACCAGGGAGGGAAGCCCATGGGACTCATGACGCGATGAGCTGCACGGTCAGTCACTGCCTGGATGTCTGCATGTGTTGCATATAGGTGCACCGCAGTGCTACATTGCCAGAGTTTCCTAATATCATTAGGTGAGGCTAATGCGAGGTCATTCTCCAGAGTGTAGAGCATTGTTACTTACTTACAGTGCAACCCGGAGGGCAAACGAGCCCAGATGACCTGGTCAGACACTTTCATGTTATCACAAATTATTACCTGGATTTCCTGGAGTTAAGCAGAGACCTGATTCTAGTTGACCAAGCATATGTGTTGGAGCACATCGCTTTCAGATGTAAGCGAAGACGAAGGGAAATAAGAATTTGTCCTGACTCTTTTGTCTAACCGCCTGTCGTTTAAAATCCCAATGGAAAGTTTTCTTAACCCAAAGTTTGAGATGCAATCCAAACTTAAAGCACCTCTTCAAGACGCCACCCCTGTTAAGCAGTATTTAAATTTGTTCAGTAAGTTATTTTTTGCTTGAGGCCAAGAAAGACATTCAGCCTGGAGGAGGCAAACCTTTTTTCATTGTTCCTCAGATGCAAGTCTGAGGAACAATGCAGTGGAACTGAAACAACGTCTGCGCAAGAGTTTTGATTGTACCATCCGTCCTGAATACGCAGGAGAAACAAACAAGCAACATGTCAGACGAACTTCGAAATCCATTTTTGTTTTGTTTTTGTTTTCCATTCCTGCTCCTCAGACAGCCCCAGCCGACGACGAGCTGCATTGCCTCGTGATTAGATCGCCAACGCTATGTGTTGACCAGATATGAACACCTGTCCTGGCCCTCGTTCCCTCCCTATTCCTCCCCCGTCTGTCACCCTCTTTCAGTCGATAAGCCCCTATTCTCCTCTTTTCCCTGATATGATCAGTGTCTTCAGAGGCACTCAGACCACTTTCGCTGCAACCGCTAACTAGTGTTCCAGGCAGACCGCTGCTATCAGGGAAAAAAAAAAAAAAAAAAAAAAAATCATGTGATTTTGTCTGCCTACGTAAGTGGGTGCCTGCCTTCGTGTGTGCACGCTTGTCTTGTGCACGACTCCTCCCGTCCATCTAGCTGTCGGCGTCTATCGACCAGGGGCCATCATGTGTGTTTTGGCCAGAGCGAGGCCACAGATGCTGCAGGGCTATTAGATGCCCATTGTTTGTTTTGAATGGCAACGGAAACAAAATTGGTCTCATTCTGATCTTATTGTGGGTAACCCTACCTCTCTCTGTGGCCAAGGGAGGCAAAAACCAATCCTAATTCACTTACCCCACCCCGACATTGGCTTTTCTAATGCTTTTTTCGGGGATGAAAATATGGGCGACATGCAATAAGTGTCGACAGCGCAGAGGTCCTAAAAGCGAAATTGGAAGAAAAATAGATACATAAACGCATCGGAGGGGAAACGGTTCACAAAAATGTATTCAGTTCCATGTTTTCTCTGGCTTTCTGCTTTCCAATTACTGTCTCTCTACAGTGTACTGTCTTTCTTTTTTTTTTCTTTTTTTTTTTGCTTCATCTATCAGATTTTTCTTTCCTTCGACGTTCGTTTCCTGTCGTCCTTGCATTTTGACGCCAGTCGAGGAGAAACGCTCTAAATGGCTCACAATTTATGGAGTCCACAAGTGGAACCGACTGATGGGACGTTTTAACCGGAGCTGACCAAGACATTGCTTTATTTAATAGAGACAGACAGTAAATAAGTCTGAACCACAGTCACCTCCGTACATAGTGTACAGTGTAGTATATGTTGACTGTACATGTGATTGTACCACTGGCACAGTTAACCTTCTCTATCATCCAGAGCCAAGTATGTTAGATGATTCAAGAATTCAAGAGTGGACTTTATTGGGTCCCCCTTGAATATTTGGTCACATTACGACATATATTACTAGATATTTTTTGTACGATTTTATGTCACAGATCAACACAGCGGAATGCATATTTGTGAATTGTAAGAATGGTGATGCGTGCTTTTAAAATATTAAAATTAAAAGTAAATGTAGTGAAACATTGCGGTTGGGGAAGTTTCATATTGGGCAATCCAAACAAAAAAATAAAATAAAAAAAAAAAGATCAAGTTAGGGGCTGTAAAACGTTTAAGAGTGGGTGAAGGTTCACCTTCCCAACCACAGTCCCAACATAAAACATGAAAGCATGCTTATGTGTTTGAATGGCCCAGTCTAATTATATAATTCGTAATTTATGGAAAAGTCTTGAAAATTCATGTTCATAATTGTTCTCCATTCGGTCAGACTCCGATTGAGCTGTTTTGCGAACGAGACTGGGCTGATATTCTTATCTCTGGATGGGATTTATTCTCCAAAGTTTTGTGTTGGTCTCAGTTTGTGGCGGGGAATTGAGTGTATGTGTGTGATTTTATTTTTATGCATGTATAATATCATTAAGAGAAATTTTCCTCTGTCGCCAAGTCAAACCAGGATGTTCCTTTTCATATTTCCATAATTAGATGAACGTTGTTCTCTGCTCTGCCTGGACCATAATGAGCCTCGTCCTTAACGCCAACCAGCACATCGCCATCCGTTGCAGGCCAAAGCTCTGGAGAGAAATCCGATCTTCCCACAGTGGCCGACTCTGCCCTCTCGTCTGCCCTTCACACAAACACAGCAGAGAACTGCCTTGCCCTCTCCTCTGCCCCCTGCAACAGTGTCTGTTGACCTTTAACACCAACGCTGCCCTGGCAGATTAGTTTACAAGTGGCCTGGGGATGTCGAGTTTCAAATGTTAACCTCCATGATTTTCATTCATTGATTATAAACACTCCGTTTGGTCGTGCCATCAGTACCGACACGGTCAATACTGACGCAAGTGAAACAATGAGGCACCTAAAAATTTTAGCACGGATTAAAAAAAAGAATTCAAAGCATCGCAAGATAATGAGGATGAAGGAAACTGGTACCCGGATTTCAAGTTACTTTCAAAACAGTCATGCAATCTGCAACTCTGACTTTTCTAAGAAAGTGACCAGAAAAGGGTAATTTATTTCTTTGGAGGGGGTAAAAAAAAAAAAAAAAAAAAAAAAAAAAAAAAAAAAAGG
>VMRN01000050.1:706444-713944 GCA_010277015.1 Poeciliopsis turrubarensis
AAAAAAAAAAAAAAAAAAAAAAAAAAAAAAAAAAAAAAAAGGCTTTAAAATCTGGTTTGAGGTTCGCAGTTTGTAGAGGACGCAGCAAAAATGTGGATTTGAGGTGAAAAGCCACGACTCACGACAGAGAATTGTATCGTCCCACCGCAGAAGCGTAGCAGCGGCGGCTTCGCTGCCGACGTCTTCTCAGCAGCCAGAGGGAAGCTGGCGAGAATTTTAGAGGAAGAAAGACTTAAAACGCTCAAGTCGGAGGCTGCCAAAGGCCTGAGACTGGGACAGGAAAATTATCCTCAAAACTATGCAGCCAGAGCGAGACTTGAGGTTTGCGGTTCTGAGGCGGCAAAAGCCTCAAAACGATCAAGGTGTGGGAATACTTTTTCTGCCCACTTTGGATGTTTTATGTCACTTTTACTCACTGCCTCCTAGAACATAATGTGATAATGTTTCAATTGTAGCCCGGGAAAAAAAAGAAAAAGAAAAAAAAATTCATTAAAAGTGATGTGGTTGGAGACATCGTTGAAAAGCACGCAATCGGGTGAGTCGTTCCTATATCAACAACGAACACTCCCTTCAAAGCCGAGTGGGTTTTTTTTTTTACAGCCAACTTTGTTAATACTGATCATTATGGAGTATTATATCCTGCAAGTAGACACATATATACGCTCATTGCTTCATATGACGTACTGCTATACCTTCTCCTGTAAAACCTAGCACAACCAACCCTTTGCTCCGTCAACATGCATGAACACACACACACACACGCACGCGCACGCACGCAAACCCACACACACTCAGACGTCAGCGATAATAAGTGGAAAGTGAGTAATAGCCTAGATGTCTGGCAGCCAGCTGCTGGGCCTACTGTTTACATGCCAACTGATTACCCTAATTTCAAACGCATGCATGGCAGTTAAGCTGATAAATAGCCCCCCCAACACCACCACCTTCTATTTCCCCATTGTCAGCCACTGCAGGCCAGCCAGCCACCCGGACCCATAATACCTTTTTGATTATTCAATAAATAACACATAATTCGACATTGATTGGACCCTTGAATGGGCTTTGTGGGAAGGAGGAGATGGGAAGAGTGGAAGGGGGATTGGAGGGGGCAGGGGTAGGGGGGGGGGGGGGGGATTGGTATGGTGGTTGAGTGGGTATCGACCAGTGGTGGTCAGCGCTTTGACGACCATTGGTCGTTAGGGTCAGTGCTTCGCACAAATACACACAGAGCCTGGGCCGTCTTTGCATGGAAGCACACACCTCTCTGCCCGGAGTCTGATTTGATTACAATAAGGGTCATTGGTTCAGCCTCAACGCTCATGTCCAAACAAAGATGTCCACAGCTAATGGGAGCGACTTAATTATTTGAATGAAAGATACGCAACATTGAGGCAATATAGATCAACTTTTTTTTTTTGTCATGGATCACGTTTGCAAACAATGAAGGACTATTTCTGCCCCCTTTGCCCTTTTTTTTTCAACTTGGAGCATCTGCAGGAGGCGATTATCACGACTTGCACGCTAAACTCACGAGCTGGCGCACTGACAGTGATTACGGCCTTCAGTGTTTCCTCCCTGTTGTTGGTCTTGACCAATTATCTTAACTGTGTTGATGAACATTGATTGCTAACTCTGGTCTTTGCTTCTGGCAGTGTGACCTTACTTCATTGCTTTCAAACTTTGCAAATGTGCCTCACGCGCCAAACTGTCCCCTTTTTTTTTTTTTTTTTTTGCATTTGGTCGGTTCCTGACTGTGACATGGTTAGTATGGACTGTATTGAAACCTGTCCACAAATGGATTATTCCTTTTTCCTAAGTAGGATGGATTTTATGGTGCTTGCCTGATCACTATCTGAGACCCCACTAATAGTTAATGTGTGCGCGTGTGCGTGCGTGTGTGTGGGTGTGCGTGTGTGTGTGCGCGTGTGTAAACCCAGCTGCCTTGATGTTGCCATTGAAGTGTCCCTGGCGTTGTACTTATTGGAGTTCCCTGATGTTAGATATTGGAATATTGATCTCGTAGAATGTTTAGCTTTCACTCCTCTCTGGTTTCATTTAGATGCTCACACAGCTGACGCCCGCTTCGCACAGCGGTACACGCTGCAGATGTGGCGGTACATGAGGGACCGAGATCAAATCAAACTCGCAATCGATGCGCTAAAAAGATTTCGGTTTCAGACGGGATTTCGCACCAAGCATCTGCAGACGCGATCAAATCAACAACAACAACAACAACAGCAGCAAAAAAAAAAAAAAAAAAAAAAAAAGAATTGCTTAAAAGGAACTGAATCAGTTATTTACATGTTTTAATCTCATTTCAGGCATAAGATTAAGACGGCATAGAGTTATGGAGTCTGACATTGATGACCTCTTGATTGCTGCACCTGTTTGTGAGTGAGAAAGTGAGCTGTTTTGTCCTAAAGGGAATGTCAGGAGCAGGACACACGGCAATGTGTTGACTTGACGCCTCGGTAAGAACATTTCCAACATTGCAGCTCATGGAGGGTATATTTGTCAAAAGTTGTCAAATGAAGGACGAGGTGAACCAAGACAATGGGCCACTGAGTCCATAATCAATGTCATTCGAAAAGACTGGACCCTGCGGTCTCAACCAACAGACCAAGCACTCCAGCTCAAATTGCCGAAGAAGTCAAACGTTCAGATAGAGAGATGTTTGTTCCACGTAGAGCAAGGATGTAGACCTGATTGGTGAACTTCAGCTTTGTCCCTAGGAGGTCAAAGCTGTACTTTTTGAAGGGGCTAAATGGCAGGAGCGTTTTCCTGGGGAACGTTTCGAAGTCCTGACACGCATGCAGCGCCGTTGAGAACGCCTCGCGATGAGCGCAGTCGCTCACGTGTGCGCAGATCACGCTCATGCCGTCATCACCACTTAAAAGCCAGCTAACGCCTTAGAAAGGAAAATGGTAAGCAGCAGCGCTCCACGTTTCAGAGACTCCGACTGAGTCTCCCTTTAACAACAGTTACATTGCAGTGCAGCGTCGGTTTCCTATTAAATACCTTCTCCAAATTACCCATTATTTCCCCCTATAAAACCACTGCAGACTACATCGGAGGGCTGTTTTATCCCCCCGTCACCCCACGTCCTTTTGTTTCTGAAAACATGTTTCAACTTAATGCAACTGGGACAGCTAAGACGGAGAGAGAGAGGGAGAGGGAGAGAGTGCAAGAAACGAGGGAGGGGAAAGAAGAGGTAATTTAATGAAGTGAAACGTTTGATGTTGTAAATAAAAAGCAGACTGGTCGTGGGTGAGAGGCTCGAGCTAATGGACTTTGTTGGGTGGGAGGTGTGGAGCTGCTGATCTTTAAAAAGCCTAAATGAAAAAAAAAAAGTGAACTTCTCAGATAGGATGCCAAGAAAACTTTTGGCCCTCTTCGCTGGGTCCTTCGCCCAGGGCAACCACATCATTGGTAGGGTGTGTTGTACAATCAGAGCAAAGTAAAATGTGCTGGCAACCTTCATGTGAGTGTGTGGGCGTACGATTATTTGTGTTTGTCTTGCATTCGCCTGCTAATTTAGCTCTGTAAAACAGAAGCCTGAAAGGGGGGGAAAAAAAAAAAAAAAAAAAAAGTTACAAACGGCGGGGATGAAAGGTGGGGAGAGGAAGAAAAAAAAAAAAAGAGGAGCCGAGGACAGGAAAAATGAACAGCAAGGGTAATATTTTTTTGCAAAGTGGAAAGAATATGGTGTTAGCTTGAAAGAGAATAGGAGAAAAGGAGGAAAAGAACAGAGCAATGAGTTAAAAAAAAAAAAAAAAAAAAAAAAAAGGGGGAGGAAAGCAAAGAAACGAGAATATGCGATTATGAAGGTTAAACAATGGCAGTGGTCATTATGCGTCACTTTCAATGGGCGGGAGGAGAGAAATCACTTTCCATTTATAATTCATATCCTCAATTACCACTAATAAAGTGGCATGAATGGAGCTAGCCCAGGGAATGGGGCCGGAACAATTACACGTAGTATAGCCCGGCATTAACATTTTCTGTTTGAGCATTTTTCAGCCTCAATTTCTCTTGGAGTTAATAAGAGCGATGATCCCTCCCTGACTTTTTCATGAAATTATTGTATGGTTATAATATTCCAATCTATTAGCCCTCCTTCTCCTGTAATGTATTCTGCCATTTAATAGCCTGACCTGGCTGGATGGAGAGATGGTTGGCGAGTGAGAGAGAGAGAGAGAGGAGAGAAGGGGAACATGACATTGATGAGAGGAGTAGATCTTGTCGTTTTGACCCCCAGGAGGGTGAGACAAAGGTCTGATATACCTCACACAGTGTTTGAATTGAGGTCTTGCCCGAGGCCGTGCCTATCATCTGGAAAGGCGTCCGTAGCAGAGCTCGCTTCTCTCGCAGTTCCAGGCTTGAAGCATCAGCACACCCGACTCCAAACGTCTTTACAAGGAAGGACTTTTCATTGCTGATTTTTTTTTTTTTTTTTTGTTTGTTTCTCTTGTTTTTCCATACTTATTGGATCACCCGAACATCTCGGGGAGAAGGCCCGCCGCTCCAAAAACATCCAAACGCTCACTATTGGTCAACTTTTTATTATTATTATTATTATTATTATCAGCGAGTCGATCAGTGCACGACTTCTGATTAATGCCGTATTAATCTTTCCATGCATTCTGCTGGACATGCTGAGTGTTGTGCGACGCAGACAGAACGTCTGCGTAGAGTTTGAAATTCCGAAAAAAGCTTCTTTTTTTTTTTTTTTTTTTTTTGCTACATAGCTATATGATTCTCGATGTGCACAGTTAAACGTCTGCGCTGGCCTGATCCATGAAAGTAGCATTTTTTGGCTCCGGCTGCAGAGTCACTTCAAAACGTCGTGCTTTATCCGGAACGCAAAGCACGAGGTTTCCTTTGAGACGTATCGCGTTAGTCCCAAGTTGATCGCTGAGTACACAAGGGCAAAAAAAAACTCCCGGAAAGACCCGCAGACATAAACAGATCGGTTTGGTCGGTTCACTTAATCGACTTGGTGGACCGAGCAGAAATAAGGCGAACCGATTTGGCTGATGAATCACCGGGAATCACAGCCGCCTGAAAATATGCTGTCTAATTGACTTAGTGGGAACGCCTCCGTCTCGGGTAATTCGGTTCGTCGACGTCTCCCACATCGACAGCGCTCACTCAGCGTCGTTACGACTCTCGGTCAAAGGGTGGCGTCATACCTACCGCAGTCAAAAGACAAATAAAGAGAAGCAAATCATATCAGAAAAAGAAGACGACAAATAGCCAAACACACGTCATAGCGCTGTGTCAGTAACTTTTCCCATCTGGATCGGTTTTCTCTTTGGAGATTTTTTCGAAGAAAATAGCTGGTCGGAGATTACTTTCTTCTCCTCCAAGTAGACAGTTTACAAACCAGCATATTATCACCTCCTGAATCCAAAGCAACTGCGCTTTTCTTTTTAAATTGGTGTGCTACAACACTCACTCAAGTGACTCAAGTGAACCAAATCACTTCAGTGAGTGAGTCAGATTGTCCCAACTCCATAAAATGAACAGATTTTACCACCTCTAGTAAAAAAAGCAATGTTGGAACATTATTTGCTTAAAGCCCTCTTTCTTTGTATGACATTGAAATGCAAGTCAGATGTGCGTGGCAGGAGTAGTAGTAGCTTCACGTTCAAGCAATTCCACCACTAATATTTTCAGCCTGTATTTGGTAACGTGGTTAATTTTGTGAAACTATTGACTATTGTTTAAGTTTCATGAAAATGGCTGTATTTCAAGCTCTATACTTTGCAACCGGAACGAGAAGGCTGTTAAACACCCCCCCCCCCCCCCCCCGCCCAGTCTAGGTGATTGATTGTTGCCTGACCCTGACAGGCCTCCGTACTCCACCTTTCGTCCCCCCCCCCGGAAATCGTACCGCCTCCCCTCTTGCTACTTTTTCATCCTTCCACATAAAAGGCCGAAAGTATTCAGCGAAGATGCCCGCTCGCTCTTAAACAAAAATAACAAAGTGTCTGGAGCTTGTAAAGCCTTCGCAGCGCTGACGTTTTAGCAGACTGCGCAGTCTTAAAAGTTCTGTTGTTCAAGGGGCAATAATTGTCAGCGCCACAACAAAGTGGATCAGAAGTGCCATCATCTGGAGATTTTCAAATCTTCCCCCAATCCCTCACGGTCCGGCATCTTGATTTAAGGGCTGCACCTCTGGTGCCACACACACACACACACACACACACACACACGCACGCACACACACCACAGATGGAGAGACGAAGCAGACTGGAGGGCAGTCTCTCTTGCAGACTATCTTTTCTTCCACACGCACATCCACCATGTGGCTAGCTGAGAGCCAGCTGTTACTTTCCACTTCACATCACTATGGGCTAACGACTGCTAATCCCCCATAGCTTTTCTCTCAAAGGAATTGAGGCAGCAGCCATGATCTAACCCCTATTGAATTCTAATTACCCACCAATGGGATTTCACAAGGAGAGTTCCCTCTTACCACCAGCATCTCCTCCGACACATCCCACACGGACTGCACTGCCACATTAAAACCGGCATACAGTCTGGGAAGCCCAGTTTTTTTTTTTTTTTTTTTTTTTTTTTTATCACTTGCTCGTCATGAACAGCACTTGCCTCCAAAAAAGTGAATTGAGAGGTAGCAGACATCGTTGTATTTTTCTGCCCGCATAGCAACAGTTGCATCCTTGACTTACTTGCCCACCCCTTTCTTTTTATCCTGGCAGGTCGGCCCCTCTCCGCCTGGCAGGGTCCCTTGTAAAAGAGCAGCTTATGTGAATGGAGGCCCAGCAGGGAGCCTGGAAAGCTCACACTCCCAAAACCCTCCCCTCATCTCATGTACACACACACACACACACACACACACACACACACTCCTACTTTGGTCCCTTTATCATGTTTTGCTCTTTCCCGCACCTACAAATTAACGGGTTTGTAGGTTGGACTCGTTCGGAAAAGCACAAAGTCATCCACGTCTTTGTTGTCCCGTTGGAGAACAGGGGGATTAAGGATTTTGTAGCATCACAAACTTCTGTTCTCCCCTCCACTCAGATTTTATTGCACGAAGCATTGACTTCTTTTCTTCCAGAGCCCAACGCCGGACAGTAAAACAATGGGTGGCTCTTGGGTGCCCTTTGGAGGTGGAACCATGGTGGGATTCCCGGTAGAGACTAGGAGAGAGTGCTGCCATGGTTACAGAGGGTGGGATTGGCTTTAGGTGGTGGAAAAGACCACGCAGCGAGAGAAAGTCCTGCAGAACTAAAGCTGTCTTCTTCTGACGGAGCTTTAAGACAGAAAATGAAGTTCACTTTTTCCAAGCAGGAAATTTTGTTGGATATATTTGTGGAAAAAACGTATAGTCTCCGCTGTACAATTGTCCATAGAGCAATCATGCGTGCAATTTCTATCAGGTCACTGCAAAACTTTGAAGAGTACTGGGCCACAAAAAAAAAAAAAAAAGCCCTTGTGTAATTGCTTTTTGCTTTAATTGTTATGCCACAT
>VMRN01000050.1:716444-760755 GCA_010277015.1 Poeciliopsis turrubarensis
TCTTCAGACAGAAGAGTCCTCTTGGTGTATTTTACCCCTTCAATATTCATGATCATATATCATGGCTTTTACAAGGCTTCCCGTGCAGACCAGCTGTTAAACAAGAGAAAGAGGCGCGTTAAAGTGGAAGTCGTCTTAAACGATCGCAGTTGTGCAGGAGCGCGGGACGACTCGCAGCCGCTTTGCCGATCCAGTCGAACAAGACTGCGAACCTCAACGTATGCAAGGCCGCTTTGCCTGTTGGGCCCTCAATGGAAAAAAAATAATAATAATACATGAGCTGTGCTTTGTTTAGTTAATTTCCTCTTTTCTTTTTTCTTTTTTTTTGCATGAGCCAGTCTGTGTCAAAGTGCGCTTCATGGCAATCTATCCTCCCAAACATGTTTTATAGGGCTTTGGCTGCTTTGACCGGGGGTGTAAATGTGTCATACTTTATTAGAAATCCCAAAGAAGAGGGCTAACATTAATCACTGCCTCTTGTTTATGAAAGTCGTAAATGTTTCACTGAGTACTTTATTGTCCTCTGCCAGATTTGGAGGCGCATATTGAGAGCATTCAGTCCACCGCTCCATCATGACGGCGCCCCGGACCCCTGAGAAACTCTCTCTCTCTCTCCCTCTCTCTCAGGGCCTCTGCCTCGCATGTTGTCAGAAAGCATGACATCACCGTGCCCTTTGACCCAAGCGGTCCTGGGAGCACCGATTGGACGATTGGCTCATAGAGGACGTCCACGTTGACTCCAAACTCGATCCTGCTGATGTCAGGAGCTATTAAAACTGACAGCATGCGCCCGCACCCGCAGACCGGGCCGGCGCGCCGGCCACGACTGTGCGGTCGTGTGTGTGCGGTCGTGTGTGTGCGGTCGTGTGTGTGCGGTAGCGTGCGCGCGTCCGCTGATGTGCAGTCATGTTCAGGGTTATATAGGTCAAATGTCTGAAACTGGAACATCTCCCAGCTGAAATACCAGGCAAAATGTCAGAGTCTGCCTCTGCGCGATCCCTTCGATCGATAGTTCAATTGGACATAAAGCCATTGTTGTAGGCGGCGGGCTGACATGCTCTTCGCGGCATCTGGGATACCTCGCCTGTTTTCACCTTCGACTAATATTGTAAGTTAAAACGTACGACGTGCGTTCGCAATTCACAACTTCCCTTTAAATAGCGCTGGAAAAGTTGTGTTCCCTCTGATAGGAGTATGAAACCTGAAAGAGAGTTGTTCTTTGCAACGCAAACACAGCGGCGTGTGCATTTTATTTGACAAAGTGACCAAGATTCAACTTAAGCAAGAAGTTTTTGTTTTTTTTGTTGTTGTTTTTATTAGGGACGTCCTGATAAGGATGTGTTGTCCTTGACACCATCAGAGTCCAATAGGACTTGAAATAATGACTGCTTTCGCCAAACAGTGGCGGCTTTTGACATATTTTCGATTTCAATGGGGAATGCAAACCCATTGCATTACGCAATAATGCATAACGAGCGCTTCATGCATTATTGGGTTCAGAAAACATGCTCTACACTGGAGCTCTTTCTCATTCGAGGCTCTATTAAATATGAAATGTGATTCTTCGGTTTTGTTTAAAAAAAAAAAAAAAAAAGAAAAGCCCTGCAATTTGAAAAACACAGCACATGAATTCTCTTGTGCTCCGATTGAGGTTGTAAATAAACAAAAATAAATAAATAAATAAATAAAAAAAACCTTTTACTTCCATTTGTTATGTCCCAAAAAACTTTGATCCTATTCTTACGTGGAGAACATTCGTGCTCTCCTTCTCCGAGGCGTTTATGACGCTGCAGATTTCATTTTGTTCCGAGTTCTTCGTGAAATGTCTTCTCCGACTGCCAATTTTTTTTTATTATTATTGTTCAGAGCAGCATTCTCCAGTGCTGGGCTTAAATTAGCTTGTCGCTTTAGGTTTTGATCATGTTCAACCATTTGACTCAAATCATTTCTAGTTAATTGTGTTTGAAAACTTAGGAAAAAGTAGTTTCCCTGCTAATCTTAAACGATTAAAATTAAAAGTGAAAAGGTTACAACATGTTGAATGTACAAAAAAAAAAGAACAGAGGTGAAGGTGTAGGAGTTCATTTGGTCTTTCCTTCACTGAAGTACAAAACCCACTGAGTACAAAAAAAACTGATATATTGCAAAAATACAACATGACCTTGTTTCTCAGAGCCGTCATGTCTTCCTTTAGCATTTCTGTCGAGTCAACGTTCCCCATAACGTTGCCTCCCTTTAAATAGGCCATCAATATACGGTATCTCCACCAGACGGCTCCCTTGTAAAAACTCAGTTCTCCCCAAAAGTCCCACGTCGAAGCGCAAAAAGTCGTGTAACGCCGCATCTCTTGGCCGCGTGAAATCGCGGCAAATCGTAAATTCAACCGCCCTTTCCACCCATCCCCCCTCGCCCCGGTCGCCCTCGTCTTCCCGCTAGTTAAATGTGGAATAATGTCATCTTAATGATTATTTTTTTGCAGCGTGCCATAACAGCATAATTCAGCGATGGTGTAATGATTTTTTTATGCCCCTGACATATTGTTTTGCAGGGAGTGACATAAAAGCGCGGTGACATGTGGCATTTTGGGAAAGGTCAGGCGCCCCATCTCGGCCGCCCGTCCGTCTTCATAACGTCGCCACTTGTCATACGGAAACTGGCATCACCAATCTTTGTCTCTCGTCGTCTTCCGCTCCCGCCTGCCTCTGCCGCCCCGCCGCTCTTTCATTCTGTTTTCTCCTCCCGTTCGCGTTGCTCTTTTTTGTCATTGGGTACCTCCTGGTTTGATAACGCGACGCCTTTTTCGGTTAGCTTGTCACTTTAGGGGAAAAGAAAACAAGGTTTCACACGCCGACGCAAAGAAAAAAAAAAAAAACAACAAAAAAAAAGGAAAACGCACGAAGCTCGAGGCCTCGGGGTTTTGCTGCGGTGGGTGGGTGAACGGGGGCGGGGGGCCGCATGTCAACACCAGCTGTGAGGATCGCTGCGACAGAGAGAAGGGCTAATACTAATGTGATAAATACGTCAGCGCTCACTGCAGGCTCTCTGCGCGTCTCTGAATTCGCTTGATGGGTTTTGAAATGCGCCGCGAGCCGAGCGCTCGCGCCAAGAGGCTCCGAGGCCAAGATTTTGTCACGTTTCCTTTAAAAGCAAGAAGGAAGGAGGAAAAAAAGAAAAAAAGAGAAAGGAACATTAAATGTTTTTCAGTGACTTGTGACCTTTAAATTCAGTTGCGTTTTTCCTTCCTGAAAGTAATTTATATTTTTTTTGTTACTTGTAGTGGATTACAAAAGTGCACACGCCCGCTTTTATGGTGCGAAACAGTGAGGCGGTGATAAATCATTCCAGTTTTTTTTTTTTTTTTTTTTTCCTGTAATGTCAAAACTAAAAACAGATCTATCTTAAGAGAAAAGATGGCTTTTATTTATTTATTTTTTTCTTTGTTTTTATTGCACAGATTATCAGAGATTTCCTTCTGGACTTTCTCAGCCAAAAACTCCCCAAAGCTGTTATTTTCCCTTTTTTATGAAGTCCATCTTAACTTTCAACTTTGCTGACACTCAATGTGATGACGAAAAACGCCGAAAGGTCCCGGAGGTTTTGGGTTGAAATTGATGACCACTTGTCAGTTTCTATTAACCTAATCTGATTTCGAAAAGTAAGTAAATACATGTCCTTGGTGCGGCCCTTGCCAAGTTTCACCAGGTTGTTATTTGGTGGTGTTTTAGTTACGGCATTTCCTCTATTTGCTGTTCAGTAGTTGCAGTTTGAACCGTCGTAGATCTTTCCGTGAAATGTAACGTCAAATTATTTGACGAGAACTCACCGACTTGCAGATTTTATGCAAAACACTTGAACAATAATGCAGCTAGGGAAGCTGAGATTTGAAGACGCAATAATACTTGACACGCTATTGGCTGGTGTTCACAAAGCAGCCAATCAAAAAGCGCCCTTCATATTCTCCTCTCACTTCCCGGGACTATTTTAAAGAAGTGCGAAGCCGGCAAGAACTTTTTTTTTATCTCCAGGTTAAATTCGGAATCATTCACGAGCACAGACACTTAAAAGTGACCTTTTCAAATTTCTCAGGGTGTTTCTGCACGTTGGGAGCAACGTGCAGAAACACGTTAAAGTTTCGATGCGGCCCAGCCAGTGTCCAGACATCAGACTTATTGTCTTAGTGTTTTTAGGGAGATTCTTTTCTCCTTTCCAACTCTTTGTTACCTTCGGCAGTAGCGCCTCCAGACTTTTTCGTCCATTTTAACCTCTGAAAATCTTAGCAGAAGGACACAAATGAGCAGACGTTTTCAACTGAAGTCAAAAACATCCATATTGCCACAATCTTCAAAGGGCGTAGAGGAATTTTTCTGTTTTCATCAGAACGTTTTCTTTTCAAACGTTCAAAAAAAACCCAAATATGGGTTTGGAAAGCCTTCCCGTTCCCTCATCTCTTTGCTGCTTTTCTGTTGCCTTCAGCTCTTTCAGTCCCTCCACCTTCTCTCTGGGATCGGCGCTGCACAGTGACCGAGGAACAGTTTCCGCGTGAACGTGTTTGTGTCCAATTGAAAGTCATGTCATTTGATCCGTGCCGGAGTGGAGATTTCCTGCCGTAAAGGGACGCGGAAACGTGAAAGCGTATGCAAATGCGCTCCGTGCGCGCGTCGGGTTGCGGGAGCGCCGGGTCGACCGGAGAGCTTCTGTGTGTTTGCAGGTCGCGCAAGGCCGTGACGGGTGAGTGAGGTGTAATTTCCCGGCAGTATTCCTCAACACTCCCTTTCTGACAGCTTTAATGGTGATGGCCTTATTATAGAGAAGGCTCCTTTCATACGTGCGTGTGTGTGGTCATTCTAATGGTGACGGCCATATTATAGTGAAGAGAAGACGGCTAAAAGGCCGAGATTTAGCTCACGTTAACTGACATACGAATAATAGGGCAGCAAATGCTTCGTTCCCTCGATATGTCTGAGCGTGTGTGTATTGTGGAGTGTGTTCGAATAAATGCTTGTCCAAACGAGCGCAGTTCTTCCATTAACCGAAGAACTGCGACTATTGGAAGTCACGAAAACAAATCCGCTTAATGGAAACGTGGAAAATATTGACGGTTTCCGATAAAATGTTGCTGAGGCGGTTTTTCTGCCACAAGTGAAAACTATGAAGAAGACGACAGGAAGTTGCCTCTTTCGCGGTGTTCTTTTGGACGATGTGGATCCCGCTCAACCAGAACTCTCGCAGCACTGCGCAGTTTGTGAAAAGTCGTGCGTCGTTCGGCCGCGTTGAGGCGGGGCTTGTCTCTCCAAGACGCCGCCCTCTCCTCTGACGGCTGATGAGCGCGAGCGTCGCACCATGGCTGGATTATTTACGTGATCTCCTCGAGCTGTTTACGTCCGTCGTTGCCATGGTTTTCAATGACTTATGGCGTGAACGAGCTCATTGGATTTTCTTTTTTATTTAATGTTAACGCCTCGATTGCGACATTGTTGGGTTTTTTTTTTCGGGGGAGTGGGGGGGTGGGGGGTTCGTTGCATTAGCAGAATATAGAAAAAGATTTGCTCACATCTATAATAAGAACTTCAACTTCAAATCTCCCACACTTGAAGCGTTGAGAAAATGACCTGCACGCGTGCCCCGGTGTTTTATTTTTGTGATATTATTATTGTTCTGGTCTGATTTACAGTCACATAACTCCTTGTCTCGCTCCTCCATCTCTTCCCCCCGCCCCTCCCGTCTCTCACCGCACTGTTAGCTAATCGGGTCGTCCGTCTCGTTCTCAGGGCACAACTTGCTTCCTGTAGCTGCGCCCTTTGACAGCACCTGCCGAGCCGTTGCAGAAAAGGAAAAGGGCTGCGCTCTGCGTGCGGTTTCAGGAGAGCTAACGGATGGCCTGTAGTTACACTTACAAGAACGCGCTCGCTGCCAGAGCAGGTTAACCTCTTCCTCGTGTTACACAACTAGGTTTGAGCCGGGGGTCGCCTTTATTCTCTCCACGCAACTAAATCACTCGTGACACGTTTGTTTTTAAGTCTCCCTCTCCGTCTCTCGTTCTGTTCTGACGCATGTCTGCACACTCTCGGGGTGCCAATATATTCAGCTCAAGGGACGACATGATGGGTGGCACGGAATGGAGAATTTCTGAGAACGAGATGACATCTGTCCATCATTTTTATCGAAAGAGAATCACTTTTTTTGTCATTCACAAATAAATTGAAGGTTTTTTTTTTTTTACAAAAGACTCTTTGATAACTGTGCAATACTTTGAGTGTGATTTTACGTTTGTTTAATTCTACGTTGGTAAGCCGAGCTACTTCTAAAATAAAAAAAGCACTTCACGAATATGAACTTACGCTTTGGGGAATTCCTGTTTCATGTAGATTTTGCCAGCCTGGGTTTTACTAGTCAAGGTATTTGGCATATTTTAGCTGTCAGGGGCAAGTGCTAATCTTTATAGCGACCCGCTGGTTTCTTAATCAATCGCATCTCATCTGTCACAATTTATTTGTCCGTTTTTTCACTATGTGTCAGGGAAATGATTGAAAAGTGGCGACGGTTTCCTTGGTGCAAATTCAGTAGAAATGTGGAGAGCGTACCGTTATAAGGAGATGTCACTGCCTTGCAAAAGTGTTGGAGCCTTTAGTCGGAAATATTTGTATTTCTCGTCCCCATTCAACGTCTGGGATTCTCATAATGTAGCACCCATAAGCGCTTCTCTGTCGCCTGAAGCCCGTTGAACCGGCTCCCTTTCCAGGAGCGTGCTCCGTTTGTTGGAAGTATAAAGTCTGGATTGGTAATTGGTCAAATATAAAAAAAAAAAAAAATACCATCTCATCTTTAAAGCTTCTTAAAGAGTCAGACGCCAATTTTTAGACGTCTTCGAAGTTACTTTTTGATACATTCGGTGTTTTTTGTGTAACATAGTTACTTGATTGTGCTATAAAATGGCGTCATGTGCCTGGAAAATACATAATGCCTCCTTAAAATAACCGAGTATTTGTTGGGGTTTTTTTTTTTCGTGTCCACAACTCTGTTGGTTTCTGTAGTTACAGCGAGAGGAAAAGCTGAGTCAAAACTATGCTGGTCATGAAAATTTATCATGAAGCCTTTCGTCTTTGGAAAGACTCTGTCACCAGAAAGGGTCAATTATAGAACTACTTCCTGTTCCAACTTCGAATGAAGAGTACGCATCAACAATGATATGTTGTGTATGTCTTATTTGTCGCCGTTGTTTAAGTATGCGACGTAAACACGCATACTCCAAATGGTTTCCTCGATTCCGGAGACATTTGCCTACCGTGGAGGTCCATCATGCAGAGGCAGGAGTCAGAACACATGGAGGAGATGCTTTGGACACGTGCGCCCATTCGATTTATGCGTTGCATAATGGCACTTTATGCTGAGAATGTTCACCCGGCGAACAGCAGAAGCACTTGATCCTGAAGGATCCAGCTCTCATCTCATTCTGCAAACAAGCGAGCTGCTGGAGAAGCAAATAATCCGTGTTTATCCTGCATCATCGCACCAGACTTGCCCCCTCCCTTCGCAGAATGACAAGTCCCGCTAATACTTCCCCTGAACAGGCGGCGCGTCCGATTAACACAGAAATGACCTAAATTATTTCACAAACCCTCAGATTTCCGTTTTGAGTCCACATTTCTGTTCTTCACGATCACATTTTTAAGTGAATACGACGACATCGTCCCCGAAGAGCCCTTAAGAGAACACGCAACATTCACAAAGGGGACGTAAAAGCAGCTTTTCTGACGCGTCCTTGATGTCGCCCAATGTTACTGAAGACATTATCGTGTTTGAGATTCACACCCTTTTTTTTTTTTGTTTGTTTTTTAAATTAAAGTTTACTTTGAAAGAACCTGTTCATTTACTCCATGTAAGGAGGCTGGTCTGTTACGTTACGCCTGCGCCTCATGGAAAGCGCGGTGGTTCATACGGACATGGAGGACGTGCATTTCGTTGAGGCTGAACAAATGCTGGCCTGAGAACGCTTGCACTGATCTGAGCCAGAGCGGCGTATCGCGCTAACGCGGCTTATCAGAGGTTGGATTTTGTTCTTTCGTTCCTCCGTTACTGCGTTGAACCCAGATCATTTCGACGTGTTGGCCTTTCACAGTAGCTAATTTACGAGATGCCTTCTTATCTCTCACCAGGACTGCACATGTTCGACACGCCACGGCGAGTTAAAGTCAAATCGAAAGGGGTATTTATTAACCAATCAATATTTATATGTAACTAATAGAGCCATTCGCAGCACAATAGTCAGCGACCGTGTTTGTGTTGTAACCTGAGGGGATTCTCCTGCGTTTTATTTAAAAAAAAAAAAAAAAAAAAAAAAAAAAAAGGTAATTCCTTTTCTCATAACTTACAGTACTTTTTGTTGTTGTTGTTTTTTTCTTACAGTCTCTGCATCCATGTCTTAAAGACTTAAGATCTCCCGAGTTCTCTGTTCGGATCCTCCATCAGCACCACGTGTCCTCTAATCTTGTTTGTCAGAGCTAAATGAGCTGCCCCAGCGAGGTGTGTTAGCCGCTAATGAATTTATTGCTTGATAAGATGTGGGGGGGGGGGGGGGGGGAGGAAAGGGGGACACGAGCAGTAACAATTTACTGCTCTCATAAAACTAGAAAAAAAAAAAAAAAAGAGAGAGAGAGAGAGAGAGAGAGAGAATGATGTTATTAACCTTTACTAGTTGTTGTGTACTAGGTGGTCCCGACTGATGTGGTCCATGTGGGTCAGCGGGAGGGCGGTGGTGCTTCGCTTTCGGGGCGGTTTGTATATTTGCGGAACGCGTTTGCGTGGCTGCCGTCTGCGTGGGGATTTTATGCGTTGGCTATGTCTAAATAAGCGTTTCCCCCCCGCCCAGCGCGCGGGGAGGGAACGGCAAGCCGCAATCAATTAATCGTTAATCATTAGCGCGCGATTTCAGTTGCGTCCAGACTGACCGGAGACAATAAATACATATAGTCAATAAAAACATAAAAAAAAAGGCAAAGCACCATGGGATGGCGGCGGGCTGACACATAAGCCAAGGTGCCAACATCATAAGCCCCAACCATAAACCTGGAGCCGGTTATGGCTTTACACTCTCGTTCTTATCTGGACTCACTCAATTAAATGAAGAGAATAGGAGAACATCGGGTGAACGAAAAGCTGGACGTCCTTCGTGGGGAAGACGAGATGAGAGGAAAAGAGACGCGCAGACGTCAAACAGTGGCGACGTTCTCTTTCAGGGACGTCGGGACGCCCGCCAGACCTGCAACTCTGCTTCTTTTCTTTCTTTTTTTTCTATTTTTTTTTTTTTTTTCTCCCCTCCGTGCCTTCAAACAGTGAACCATTTCCTCCACGGTCGCACACACTCAAAACGCTCTCCGCCGGGCTAATAGATACTGGACTAATGCCTGGACTCCACAATAAAGAATAAAGATGGATAGATAGGGAGGGAAGCAGGAGGAAGAGAGAGGAAAGAAAGAGTGAAGTGAGTTATGAAGCAAGACCCAGGGGGTTAATTCCTCACCGGCAGTTTTCGTACCCCGGCGCACAAACGCACGCGCGCGCGCAGGCTGACGCCGGGCCACGGCCAGCCGGTAGCACGCTAGTTAAAAGTGAATAAGTTTATGGCCGGCGTAGGCCCCTCATACATCAAGGAGCAGTTTGTTTAGCCAGCAGGGTGACAGGGTACAGTAACATGGGCAGGACCGCAGAGTGGCTACAGCTGTGATAAATGGGGGATTACAGGAAGGATGGTGTCGCTGCCTCTGTGTGTGTGTGTGTGTAGAAGAGAGGGAAGAGGGAGACATCAAAGCATGTTTTTTAGCCCAGAGATTAATGGCAATTCCAGTATTTGATCTGTTTTCTCCTCTCCCACCCCCCCCCCCCCCACCCTCAGCCCTGTATTTGAAGAATGCCTTTTTGAAGCTGTAAATATTGCCCTCGCTACACGGCTCCTGCCGTACAGAGTGTGAAAGGATTTCTCTCTCCAGTATTGACAAAACGGCTTATGGCTCCGAGTGTAAAGTTTTAATTGCCAAATGTTTCTTCGACGTCCGCTTCCCATTCCAGCAGACTGCTTATGAAAGATCGTCGTTTTTTTTTTTTTTTTGGATGTTTAGGATTTGACGTCGAGCGCGGCTTTGCGAAAAGCGCTCGCGGATAAGAAGGCGCGCTTTGTTTACGCTTCACCTTTCACAGATAAAATCACAACAGTGTTAATTGGTTAAAAAAATAAAAAATAAAAAATTGATCACGCACTTTTGTGGCCGCTCACAACGTTTTCACACTGCAGCCACATTCACCGGATCATGCATTCATGCAGATCGTGGAGGTTTATCTGTCTCGCCCGGAGTCACACTGACCTGTGGCTGGGAGGAAACAAGAATCAAATCCACAATTTTTCGTATCGCAAGACCATTGCTCTTCCTGCTGAGCCACGGTTGCAAACTAATTCCAAGCTGAGACTCTGCAGCAAACGCTACAAAACCGTGCTCTCTTGTCAAATCCGATTGAGCTTGATGTAGTTTGCAAATACAAATGGTACAAAAAGAAAAAAAAAGTCTATTAGATTTCCAACCTTGGTAGAGAAGGCTGTAAATGTAGCTAAAATCTGGAGCGTACTTCCAAAGCGACCGGAACACCGAGTTCCCACCATTTGATTTCCAATAACTGGAACATTGATCGATGTGTTTGACGTTTATTGACGATTTTGATGATGTCGTTTGACAAAATGCAGTGTTCATCGCTTGTTTCATAATTGGCTACTGTATTATGTTTTTAC
This sequence comes from Poeciliopsis turrubarensis, assembly GCA_010277015.1. Taxonomy (NCBI): domain Eukaryota; kingdom Metazoa; phylum Chordata; class Actinopteri; order Cyprinodontiformes; family Poeciliidae; genus Poeciliopsis; species Poeciliopsis turrubarensis. The sequence goes on from VMRN01000050.1 coordinate 727,219, forward strand.
GGTGTGAAGCACACCATAAACTGCCTCGCTCCTGAAACGTCCCACACCGACAAACTTGACTTGAATTCGCTTGACGGGTGGGTTATGCAGAGCACCTTTTCGTCACTTTCAACCAATCCCGTCGCTTTGCGGGTTTTCGAAAAAGCCCCCCCCCCCCCCCCCTCCGACTCTGGCTTCCCGTCCGTCCTTCACGTCACCTTTGCTTCTCCGTGGTCCGCCCTCACGCCAGCCTCCGCCTTGCACCGATCCAGCTGTGGCTCCAGCTGTACCACGGCCCGGAGAGACAATGAGCCAGTGTGGGAGTGAGTTGCGTGCGCTTCTATGAGGATGCACACAATAGACTCATTATTGCTTGACCGTGGAAGAAAAAAAAAAAAGACAACAAAAACTGCTCTGGTTTGTTTGCTGAAGCCGCCGGACTCCCTCGGTCGCGGGTCAGTCGAGCAAGGCAGCCAGAGGGGCAGAGCGAGAAGAAGGCCGTCTGGATCCGCAGGCAGCAGTCAGGGTGACAAATAAATACATAGATAGACAGACAGACAGGGAGACAAAAAAAATAAAAAAGCAGGTAGACGGGCAGGGCGCCCATCCCGCCTCCGTTTCCCCACCTATAACTCACTTTCCTCGTTCTCTGAGGGGGTGGGCGGGAAAGAAAAGAAAACAATAAGATATAACAATTGGCAAACGGCTGAGGCAGGCGGAGCATTACAAATGAAATGTAATGTTGTTACAGTTTGGAAATAATGAATTATGAGGATAAGCGGGGATCTGTAAAATCGCTGTAGCGATTTACCGAGGTTTCATTTTTCAACTGTATTGAATTATGGCGGGATGGCCTCAGTCAACTGCAAAATACAAAACGAGGTTGAGAGGATGATTCACCGTTACACTCTGCGTGTGTGAGCGTGTGTGTTTGTGGATGTGTTTGTTTCCTCAGTGCAGCACTGGCCGGCGGGGGGGGGGGGGGGGGTTACCTTGCGACATTTGCATGCATTAAGTGCATGAGACTTTCCAATGAAATGCATGCAAGTGTGTGTGTGTGTGTGTTTGTGTGTGTTTGTCTCCCTCTAGACCTGTTGAGGCCTTTCTCTTCCTCAGCCCCGCCGCACATGTGATAAATGTCCCTTATCGCTCCTGTCATTGTAATAGTCCCACAACAGGCCCCGGAGAGAGAGAGAGAGAGAGAGAGAGAGAGAGAGAGAGAGAAAGAGGCACCTTGCAAAGCGGGAGAGGGATGGAGAGACAGATAGGTTGAGGAGAAAAGGAGGGAAACAGGTTAAGCGATTGTTGAAATCGTAACAGTTACCAAAAAAAAAAAAAAAAAAGAAGAAGAAAAAGTGGAGGAAGAGGACAGGGATGGAAGGATGGTGGCGGCGGAGTGGGGGATAGCTAGAGTTATCAGCTGGTCTTGTAAGGGAAGAATACGCATCAAGCTGCCAATCATCAGGCCTGAAAATTGCTCTGAGATTTGAGTCCCAAGACGGTGAGAGCATGCGTGCGTGTGTGTGTGTGGGTGTGTGTGTGCGTGTGTGTGTGTGTGACTAGGCAAAGCCCATGTCGCCTCCATGCTATTACTGCCCCCATCCCCTCTGCTGCGACCGTTCATAAGCCTCAAACTCAAAAAAACACTCCTCTCATCCCGTCACTAAAACCGACACTCAGCTCATCTGAGCCGCCGCCGCAGCGACGGCTATCAGACGAGGGAAGGAGACGCTGAGAGAACGCACGCGGGTGGTACGATGGGAAAAGAAAAAAGGTGCAGAAAGGAGAAAATGGAAGGTTAATGTGTGAGCAGGAGCCATTTCAGTGGCTTTAATTTTCTATTGATTTTGGCAGCAGACTTGTCGCCTCAACAGTGTGTGTGCGTGTGTGTACACAAGTGTGAGAGACAGAAAGAGATCCTCCAACCTGTCTCCATCCAGAATCTAAAGATGTCTCAGCGTAAACAAAAGCAGAGACAACCTAATTACTGTCTGGTGAAAAGCGCGTCTCGCCGAAGCCTTTTGTTTCTCTCGTTTTATTTCCATTTAGGAATCGTGACTTTTTTTTTTTTTTTCTTTTTTAAACAATCTTATATAATTGCCTCTTTTTTTGTGTGTGATCTCAGATGACCTGTCAACAGGGATGCAGCCGAGAAAAGAAACGTTCGAAACCAGGCGCAAAAAAACACCCAACGCGGACAGATGTGGAACAGGTGTGATGATGAAGAAATTAGGGCCGGGTGTGAGGAGGGCGGGACGGAGGAAAGCTTTATGGTTACATGTTCTGTTTGGTAAAAGCAGAGCACGTGACCAAAACGCACCACGGGCGACGATGAACCTCAGAGAAAAACGAATATTAAAAATCACCAACTGAGGATAAAGAAATGTGAAAACGCTCTTTAGTAAGAAATAGCGCATCTCAACAGGATTCGTTTTCTTTTCCTGTTCATCGTTCATAAGTAATACTCCACGAAGGAATATTTATTGGTAGAATAATGTGGCATTCTGAGGAGGCCTGAGTGAAACGGCGAAGAGCCAGCGAGAGCAAAGTCTAATGAAACACCTCCCTCTATTGGACAATGAAGAGATGTTGCCACGCAGCTCTGGGAGCAGGTTGAGGGAAATCAGAGGAAACGAGAGAAAAGGTGAGAAGAGGAAGGAAAAGCAGAGGAAGCACGAAGGATGGGGGGGGGGAGGAAAGAGGAGGAAGTAAAAGGCATGACAGCGTGGGGGAAGAGATGACAGAGTGAATCAGAGCGAGAGCCGTTGATAAAGATCACAGAGACGTCCGATTTCACACAAACACACGTGAAGCTGCCTCGGGGAAAATCAATGAAATGATTCCTGGAGAGATAGATCCAACAGCTCTTTTAACATTTTCGAAATATGTTCCCATTCCTTGTTTTTTTTATTTTTAATTTACATCAGTGCGCTTGTAATGCTCAGTAAATGTCTTTTTTTTTTTACATATAAAAAGTATAATTAAACTTTGGTTTAAATATAGCTCTCATGAGAAAAAAAAGAAATCGCTTGTTCTCTCGTCCAGGGCCCGCTGCATCGACGCCGCCATGGCGACGTGGAGCGCAGACGAACGTCCTACCACAAAACGTGACACATAAATAGGGCAACCCAAAACTTTAAGCTGTTAACCCGCATCAACGGCAACCGTAACACCGTTCTTGACTTTTCACAGCCCGAACTCGGACCACGCCACGCTGAGTTTTGCTCTCGCCGAGCTCGACCGGGCGAGTCGTGCCGACGGAGGCTGGCGAAATGCTGGACGTTTGCTTTGTGGACGTTTGATTTCCATTCTGGTGACACTCCTGAGAGACGGGTAATATAGCAGACAGCTAGATAGATGGAAGGGAAGACTGCTCCCCTTGTATGAAGGATTATCCCCTATCCTCTGTTTGTGACAAGAGCTGATAAGGGCCTAAGAGGAGAGGCAGCAAGAGGCTGAGAGGGCTGGTGACACACACACACACACACACCCACTCACGCAAACACACACAATCCACAGCGACAGAGATATCAATCCATCATTTAGAGCCTGGGATTCTGCTAGAGGAAATAGGTTCTCTTCAATTGCTGACAAGCCAACATGCACACGCCGCCAACGCACAGCCACACACACGCACGCACACGCACACACACACACGCGCACGCACACGCACACACGCGCATGCACACTCACCTCCAATAGCGTTTGCTGTACAAAAGGGCTCATGAGGCTTTCCAGTTCAATCGGCCTGTTTGAATGACTGTTCAATTTCATCTACTTATCAGATTTACATTTGCCATTGTTGTCACCGAGGTTGTGGGTTTGTGCGTTTAGAGCTTGTTGGAGCCTGAATTACGTCAATGTTACCGATAGAAATCGGTGATATTAAACGGAACGATCTTGGACGTGACGTCGCTTTCCTGAAACCAAAAGTCGTAGAACTTTTGGTTTTAAGAGATCGAACACCGTCATCCCAAAAACAGCAGCAGAATCCTGAACGGTTGATGAGAGGCAGAGTAGAGGGATGCCTTTCTGTTCTCTATGCCAAATTTTGGCCAAACCAGGCCCCTTTTCAGGTCTGTAAAATGGTCTCTCTTCCCTATTCTGGTGTTTTATTTAACTTCTGAGTTGTTTTGTACGTCCAGATGCCTAAACGCCACCGTAACAAAGCAGTAAAGAGCAACACAAAGGTGAACCGAAATAAAGCGTCTGGGCCAGCGAACATAGCGGCAACTTTATTAACTCGGACTTTAAGAGGAAACGGAATCAGTTCTCGCTCTGGACCAGAAGACACAAGTCATAAATGCCAGTGGCGCGGCGGAGAAGGATCAAAAAAGGAATCAACACTGCGGCCCGAGTCGCTCGGAGATCAGACGTCGCAGGGACGTCGGGATGAAACGGGGAGGAGCCGTTTCAGGGCCCCGCATTGCTCAGCTCCAGGTTAGGTGGCAGGGCCATTTGGCAGAGGCGGCGGTGCTAGACTTGATGGATGAGACAAACTGCAGGCTCTTTTCTCTTGTAACTTTAAAATCATTAAGCCTTTTACACGGCCATGCAGATTTTTATGGCCACCTCGGACAATCTGTCGGCGTTGGTACCTTTTATATCAGCAAGATGGGAGAGGACGGAGACGGGCGGCGGCGATAATGTCGGGACTTTCATCTAATGTGATAGGTGTCTCTCAGCAGCAGTTGGGTTGAATTTATAACGCCATTTCCGTGACTAATCTATTTTGAGACTTTCTTCGACCCGTTTCAGTGCGGGGAAACCAAAGGCACTCTGCTTTTTATTCTGCAGAAGCACAATAAAAATCTGCGGCACCCGTAGCATTTGTGGCATTGCGTTAAATAGGCCCTTATCGTTTAAAAAAAAAAAAAAATCTAATATTTAGGATGCTGAATCAGTGTTGTCACTGTCATTTGTGTCACTGCGAAGTCACACAAACGTAATCACATCATTCGCATGCAAGAATCAGACTTAGATTTATTTAAATACACATTTATCCCCTCTTATCCTGCGAACACGAGGCAGGTGCAAAAAGCGGTTCGAGCATGCAGCAGGTAAACGGAGGAGGGGAAATAAGAGGACAGCATGACATTGATGTAAGATTTTAATCTGCCGCTCCTCTTCGCCAGGCACGCTTGCTGTGCCAAATACGGCGAGGAATAACCAGGAGACACACGGCGAGGATATGAGCTGTATTAATAAAAACCTCTTTAGCCCAGACAAACTTTTACCCGGGCGAGCAGCGCAAACGCCTCACATAATTGCGCCCCTTTTTAATAAAATGCTGCTTCCTTTTCCTCTCTTTCCTCCCCGAAGTCGAGCATCCCCCCCACCCCCAATAATGTTAATGATAAGCCCGCAATAACAACAGGGTGGGTGGTGCTGTGTTGCGCTCTGAATATTATCAATAAGGAGTCGCGTGTAAGTCTATCCATCTCCTCCATCTCCCCTGTCCTGCTTCCGCAGACTGCCTCCTCTGCTGTTAGGATTCAATTAACACGGAGCAGGCAGCCACGGCACCCTCATTAAAGCTAATTAGTTAAAACATCAGCCAATCTAGCGTTAATTGGCTTTGGTAATTAATTCAGCTGCTCGACCATATGAAGGCATCGGGGAGCGGGGTAATGAGAGGCAGCAGAGGGGTGGGGGTGTGGAGGGGGGGAGGAAGCAGGATTTAGGGAAAGAAAGAAAGAAGATGAGTAAAGGAGACGAACGATCACTAGACAAAAATACAGTTGTATAACAACGTGTATGTTTTGAGTTTGAAGTTCAGCTTAATTGGGCTAAAATGCACAGCGAAGAAGCGAACCTCTCTAGCCGTTATCTATCATGCTGATGTTTTTGGAAATTTGTGCCCAAACAACTTTTTAAGCAAGTTATACCATGAGGACGAGTCAGATCATAAAACACATGTTCAAATGAATTCTGTAAAACAATATTGAGAGACAACAGGACACAGATTAGAGTTGAGACAGGGAGTATTTTTTTTAAAACCTGCTGACATCCCTTTTCGCCTGTTGAACACGGGATGTTCCTGTCAGGATTGCACTCCTGTGGGATCCAATCCCAGACAAGCCCCCACTTGCCCACACCTCTCCTGCATCCGTCGCCCTGTGGACAGCTGAGGAAGGAGAAATGGGAGAAACTCTGGCAGCAAAGATGGGGCACAGGCCAGTAGAGACCATCCTACTGACCCTCATTGTGTCAAATAATGCGAGCACACAAACTCCTTGCGTCCAACAACAGGTAGCAAAAGAAGATCAAAGAGAGAAAGTGCATTCCTATTTATTCATGGGTTTGTGTTTGTCTGACAAAAACGTGCTTTCAATACTGTTTCACTCTTTCTCTTTTGCGAGAGCTTTATGAAAAAGCCAAAGCAAAATTTAAATAAAATTGAACTGCGTTTCCCAGAACTTTAAATCTCCTACACATTTAAACACAAATACCTGCACATGGCAGATGGCTGTGGTTTCGGTGTTGTGCCCCTAGTGCTTGTTAAGGTTCTTAAGCCAAGATTTGGTCCGTAACTGCAAGTTGTGGCTCTGCTCTGTGGGTCACCGATTGGCTAATGCTCCATTAATTTACCTTTGTCTGCCTCACCAATGTCTCTTTGAGACACACACACACACACACACACACACACGCACCCAGGCAGGCGCACACACTCTGACAAGGTGATGGATTGGATAAACAGCTGTCAGTAGTCGGAGATAACCTCACTTGCATCACCGATGTCTCGGAGACAGACGTGTGCACATCGGTGTCCCTGGAGTAAAAGTCGCTACACTCACCCTGAAACCTATACACATGCACACACACACAGACGTACACGGGGATCATCAAATGGCCATTTGTCATTGTAAATTCTGAAACGGGCCGTTGATGATTTATGATGTGGCGACGTGTTAATGTTCCTGGCTCTTTGTTTTTCCTTTGCGAAAACGCTCCAGTGTTCGGTGGAGGTTTTTAAAACGTTGTCTACATACCTTTTTTAGAAGTGATGGTGAATGTGTGTGTGAAAAGCCCTGATGTTAATAGATCTTTTTATACCGGTGCTAACTACTCTTAAGACTTTAGAAATATCTAACCTTTAATATCAGTATATCTATCTATCAGGAAAGAAACGTTCATTGGTTTTAATTTTAAAAAAATCCGCCAGCTCATGATTTATTGAGAGTACAATCTCTATTGATGATGAGATCAACTCTTAGTCTTTAATACAGTTGAAGCTACGGATATTTAAACTTTCTTTTTTTGCTCTCTCAACTCACTTCATAGCTTTTCTACCATTGTATGCAAACTGTTATGGCCAAGAAATGGGATTGATTTCAATCCTGGCAAACAATTTCTATGTTGATTGATTATTTTTCATTGTGCTGAAACACACGTTTCAGCTTAGTAAAAAAATAATTTCTTTCAAAAAAAAATTACATTTAAATCATTCAAAATCTCTCATTTTGGAGAGTTTATGGTGCACATTCATCCTTGACACCAGACCCACCTGCAGTGTTTGTTGCCAAACGGCTCTGTGTTGGTATCGTTTGACCAAAGCACATGAAAGACCTGATAATAGTTCATGTTCTTGTCGAGGTTTTTCAAACAAAGGTTTTCAAAGTTTTCATGAGTTAAAGAAATCCACAGTATCACAGATCCTCCGTCTGACTGTACAGAAGAGCAGAAACCAGGTGCTTTTCTACACATTCATATTTTGTATTTTTAGTTTATATTTATTTCACAGGATTGCTAGGAGTAGCAGTAATTGGGGTTGAGTTGTTTGAGTTGTTTTTGTTATGTTCTAAGCCTATTTCTATATTTCAATCCTTTTTCTCTGATTTAAAACTTGGACTTTTCTAAATTCTCCAGTTAGAGATTCTTCTACTTCGACTAAAGACGAACTCATTAATTTTAAAATTGATTGCACGTCGTTTTTTTTTTTTTTGGCATGCCGGTTAATTTTGCTGAAAATAAGCCTCTTGTTTGCTCTTGTCAGGAACAGAATAATTAATATTTGCAACATAAAAACTGCCCTGCTCATGTAAAAATAATTACATCCTCTGTTCAGGACTTGACTCTGCGCTCTCGCTCGTGCACGGAAATGTTGTGACTCGAGCCGTCAGCAAGCACGGCCGGTTTAGCACGCGAACGCACGCACCGCCAACACACCTTTTCCCCTTCAATCCCTCCACCCAGCCACCTCTTCATCCCTCCTCTCCGCCAAAGCCGACATTTCATTTGCTTTGCTAAAAGTGACAACCCCAGGGAGCGAGGGAGGGATAGCGAAAGAGCCTGGTGATGAGTTTTGAGCAGGGCGTGGAGGAGTGCTATTTAAAAGCACCATGCATCATTGTCAGGGAGTGAGACTGCACACACACGCACACACACGCACACACACACACCCACGCACACACGCAGGCACACGCAAGCTGACGGATACAGGAAATGCACACATGCATGTAGAAACGCAAAGCAGCATGGGTGGCAAACTGAAGTTGACCCCCGTTCCATTTCATCAAATGCCCTCTGAGTGAGCCAAACAGCCTCATCTGTTTTACACACACACACACACAAACACACACATACACACGCACGCAATCCCATAGACAGAGATCAGTGTCTAGCCTGCTTAAATCACAGCTCACTTAAGCAAAAAACCATATCACTTCACACACACACACACCTTGCTAGTCCCATTTGTGTTAATATGGCCCCTGGTTTTGGGCTTTAGGGTTCATATTTGCCATTATGGAGATGACGGCTTTACGGAGCCCCTATCACCTCACCTTGCATCGTTTGGGGAAAGACAGGGAAGAGTCAAAATGAGGGCTGACACCTCGGTGGGATTTATTTGATTGCGGATGCGAGGCGGTGTCATTCTGGAGAAGGGGAGTGTGGCAGAAAAAGGAGGAGGAGGAGGAGGAGGAGGAGAAGGCCCCCGGACCCTCGGGCTAAGTGAAAAGGAGACAAGAAGAAGACGGTGGCGTGGTGGGTGTGGGGAGGATTGGTAAAAAAAAAAAAAAAAAAAAAGAGAGAAATAAATAAAGGACAGGAAAAGGAAGGAGGGAGGGGTGGCGGTGGCAGAAGTGCCCCCCACTTTTCCTTTCGTGAATCAAATCAAATTCCCCTTATCGCACATTATTTGAAGAGGTTATCTGGCGCCGTAATGCGGTTACGCGCCATGCCGCGGCTGAGAGATTTCCTTGTTTACCAATGTTGGCGGGTGTTATAGCTAACCAGGATGGGGGAGAGCGTGCAGTGGGGGTGGGAGGCAACGCTGGAGAAGGATGTGGAAGACGTTTGGGGAAACTGGAAACCCGGGTTGTGGGCAAACACTTGATGCATGCATGAAAACTAATGTAGAGGAACAAGACTGTAAACAATACATTTGTAATAAATAAATAAATAAATAAATAAGTAAGTGGAGAGTTTTTCAAGGTTACAAAATCAGACTCTGCTTAAAGGGGCTTTTGCAAATCCATTCGGGGAATGGTTTTACAGCATGTGCATTTTGCAAGAGCACCCATTGTGTGCGGGGAATTAGAGCGGGACCAAGAAAAAAAAAACAAAAAAAAAAAAACAAAACATGGAGTATATGTGTGTGCCAGGCCATAAATCTCTCCCTTCTGACTCTTATTGTTGTGTTTAAATCCGGTTAACATGCCCAGCAGTCATTAGCTGATTGTGCGTATAATTTACAGGTCTGATAAATTCCCTTCAGAACATATAAAGGAAAAATTTAAAATAAAACGATCCGGTTGGTGGAACGTCAGCCATTTCATTCCTGTGTTGATGCAGTAAAAGTTCAAGCTAGCTTTTTTCCGCCCCCCCCCCCTCTTCTTTGCAGCAGGAACAGTGTGCTACCAATACCCTTCTCTTGTCTGTGGATTTCAGCGTTGGCAGAATCTACAAACAGGACCTTGAGATGGTATTGAATCCCCTTAAGCATAAACTTACATGTAATCCATGTGAAAATTAATTCAATGGAAAAACACAAAATAATACCTAAATGTGAAATAGAGGTACATTTTAAAAGAATCTTGTCAGTATTTGGATTCAGAGCTCTTTACTCTAATACTCTTTAATCATAAGAAAGAGTTCAAGTGATGCCTTACTAAGTCATCTAAGTTTTCAGCTTTGAACAACATTGAAGGCTGCACAGTGGCACTGTTGTTGCCTTGTAGCAAGAAGGTCCTGGGTTCAATTCCCAGCCTTCCTGCGTGGAGTTTGCATGTTCTCTCCGGGTACTCCGGCTTCCTCCCACAGTCCAAAAGCATGACTGTCAGGTGAATTCGTCTCTCTAGGTGTGTGTGTATGTGTGTGTGTGTGTGTATGGTTGTTTTGTCTGTGTTGCCTTGCGACAAACTGGCGACCTGTCCAGGGCGTACCCCGCCTCTCACCCGAAAGGTCGCTGCACGGGTGTACAGAAAATGGATGGATGGATGAACAACATTGAGAACTAAGGGTGTCCTGAAACTATTTTTTTACTTCTGATATGATATTGATATTACTGATACCGTTTTCGACCCGATACGACATCAGCACAATTCATACGTACTTTTCCGACTTATTTTGTAATGTCAGAAAAGGCCTCATCAAGTGCAAACAATAGTCAGTAGGTATGAGAACAACTGACCCATTTATCATCAACCAATGAGTCTGTGAAAGAGATTGCAGATTTTAGATGCATCCGATAATTGGTTTCTGGCTGATATTGGACTGATTTCTGATATCAATGTTGAATTGAGACACCCCTATTGAGCACCGTAATGGAAAGAATGTTGCACAGTTTTGAACTCACCACAACGTGTAGCGTAAGCTTCCAAGCAGAATCATTAATCAGAGCTAAAAACAAAGTAACTCTGCAAGAAAACGTTTCAAAGGATTGAAGAATAAAATGGTTCATGTGCCTTTTGATGGCTACTAGGTGTCTGAAGCGTTTGCTGGCAAAGTAGTCCATTCATTTGAATCAGCAAGTTCCCAAATGCCCGCTTATTGGCGCGGGTCTATGAAGCAAAATTCTGATAAATGCCTTAAAGCTGTTACTTTATAAAATGTGACTAGAGTTTTCTGAGGCACTGTACATCCAACTGAAAGGCAGCAGTGCTGGGGAAGATAAAAGTGAAGAGATGACACGTAATACGGGTCATTAATGGGATTTGGACCCTCAGAGTAGAGGGGACACGCTTTGCCTCTTAGCCCATTGAGCCGTGAGGACACCCCAAAATGGTGTTTTATCTCAGGCCCCATTGAGAGCAAGTATTGAGCTGACAATCCTCGTCCTCCATGGAGGTGGCCTTTTACCTCAGCCTATTGTAGTCGGTGACTAGCCGCCTGCGCTATCTCGAATCTATTGATTCCCACTTCATCTGGACCTGAGCAACGGAGGGAGAGGAGAGAGACGGAGAGGAAGCAGTGAAATACTCCTTAAATAGTTAAAAGGGATTTTTTTTTGGGGGGGGGGGTTAGGTTTGTGGAGGGGGATGTTTCTGACAGAACCACTAAAAGCAGAAAGAGGTTTTCAAAAGAATTATACAGGCGTCCACATCTGTTCGAGCACAAAGAAAGACGAGGGATGGCTATTGTTCCAAATCCACACTTATGAAATTACAGAGCAAGGAATGCCAAATAAGTATGGGATGGTAAGGAAGCAGAAAGAAGTGAGAGAAATTAGAGCGTTTGATAGTGTGGATTAAAGGGAAGGGATAAAAACACAAGGACAGGACGCGGTAAAAAAGAAGACCACACGTCTTTGGTCTCCACTCTTCCGTATGATCCGACTTCCTCCTCCTTACCATCTGCTGTGTGTAATGGCCCATGGTTGTGTTTGTTTGCGGGACTTATCCTGTTATTTTAGGGTTTTAAAAGCCTGCCCAAGGACAGGTTTCGTTTAAACACCTCCCGAGCTCCACTTGGAACCTGAACAGCATGTATGACATGAAGATGTTCTGTTTTTGGCATACTATCAAGTCGATACACAAGAGCTTGTCAAACTGTGGTACAGGGACAACAGGTGGTACTACTGGTGTTACTTGGGCGGGATTTTAATGAAAATGTCGGTGTCGGAAAGGGAAATATGAACAAATGAACTGTGATGGTGAGCTAAGCTAATGTGTTAGCTACACGAAAAGTGTTGTGCAATTGTCATTTTTGCAAACTATGTCATAAAGCAGAACAATATGTCTGCATTCAAATATTAACAATAACTTCATTTTATAAACCTCTGGCAAATCAGTGGGAATGTGCCAAATAGGAGCCAATCGGATTGTGTTGTGCTTTCTGTCTCAATTGGTTTAGCAAGGTAGCATGTAGCAACTGGTTTAGTTGCTATCTTTGAGACAGTACAAAGAACAAAGATTGTGCTTTGCAAGATGCCTTTAAGCAACAGTTTATTCCGTAAGGCAAGTTAAAGATCTGGTGAGCTCCCTTTTATTGGGATAAAATAGAAAATAAGTCTTTGTCAAATCAAATATGGTACTAATTATTTATTTACTTTTGCATCTGGTTGTTAATTAAATCCTCCACGGATTGAGTCTTAGGAGGCCACTCAAGCAGCTCCAACTTTTAACACTCACTCTGATTCTTGGGTTCAGCCGGACAAATGATTGTTTCGTCACCACAGTTGGCAGGGACATACATTGGACGGAGGGATGAACGGATGACGGATGGACGACCCGAACGAAACCAGTGAATGTCGCTTGGCGTCGACGGGAAGAAAGAAACGTTGCACCGGCGAGAAGAAGCGAGAGGAAGGTGTTTTGAAAGATGGGTGGAACAGGAAATGGAAGATGCAGGGAAAGGATAAGAAAAGACAGACATTGAGAGAAAGAGATGAGATGATCTATCTTGGCCCATTAGGCCTATATTCCATCATTCTTGTCATGAAGGGAAACACCTTTGTCCAGTTCTCCATCCATGCGTCCATCCAGCATTCATTTACTCTCCAGCTGCTGTTTCACGGAGGAATCTCCCACCTAAAAAGTCCTGTCAGCCCTATTTCCTTGACTTTGTCTTGCCTCTGCTCCCCCCCCCTCCGCCTTCTCTGACTGCTGTTTCTTCCCTCCGCTTCCCAAGATTAAACGCTCCCTTGTTGGACCACAGATTGGAGCTGTGAGGTCTAAAGCAGGACATGTGGGAAGAAGTTGTGTGTATGTGTGAGGCTCGTGGCCCAACATTAATCATGTTTAAGCGGCTGACAAGCTTGGTGTGGGACATCGCAACACATCAACACTGCTCCCTTTCCTGTTGTTCCTCTCCCTCGTTCACCGGATTTATCTCTCCGCTCGCCTCTGCCCATCGCTCACTTCCCTCTGGGAAAGGATGAGAAAGGAAAACAGAGAAGAAATGTGTGCAATATGTGAAATGGGTGAGGAAAGTGACTGGAAATGTATCTGTAAAATGTGCATTTTCCATTCATTTCAACACCCTCTAGTTCTGGGGGGGGGGTTGACAACTCGTGCAAGGTGCAAAATAAAAACCAAACTGTCTCACAGTGTTCTAACTTGCTTTCTAACTCTTACGTTTTAATTAGGGGAAATTTGCATCTCTTCTGCTATGAAGAAATTTTGTTTACTTTTCCATGAAAGGACCAGGTCATCATTAAGTTGTGGTTCTTTGGTTTTAATCGGGGAACTTAAACGCATTTCCTTGGTAGCTATAAAAATTCAAATCACTTCACAGTTGCACGTTTTTCAATCCTTCCTTTTCCATCTTTCTCTGCTTGTTTGCTGTAATCTCTCTGCATTTACATTTCAGGATCGATCTCTGGAAAGAAAAACTCATTTAAGTAGAATGTATTAGAATTCAAAAGAAAATGGCTTCATGTTGAAATGCAAAAAAAAACAAAAAACAAAAAAGCCAAAACCAGTGAAAACATATTTGATTTCTTTTTTTAAAAAAAAGCATTACAAAAGCCTGAAATTACACAAATGGATTTGTGTAATTTTGAGCGCGCATTTGTGCAAATATTTGTCAGGAAAAATTTTGGATTGGGTAAGATGGAGCCCTCGTTGGACGCAGACTCAGGATTGCAGTGGATTCTCCAGCCTGACTCAAATGATCTTGTCAATAAAGGATGGTGGGAGTGGGGAGCGGAGCGAAAGAGTATTCATACCTTTTGATCTTTTCCACACTTATAACTCCAAACATCAACGTATTTTACTTCCATTTAATGTGACGCAACTCAGAGCAAAGTGCCATATAGTATCATTGTGAAGTCGAAAAAAAAATCAGACATGATTTCTGATGCTTGCATAAGTAAAAATCAAAAATAAGCAGAATTATTTTAAATCCAGCCCCTTTTACTCTTACACCCCTTAGATAAAATGTGCGGCAACCAGCCTAATTGGTAAATAGAGTCCTCCTGTGTAATTTAATCTCGGAACGAATACAGTTTGACTTGCTGAGATTTATTTGTAAGTGAACAAACTATATCAAAACGACCGAGAAACACAGCAAGCAGGTCAAAGATAGAGTTCAGGAGATGTCAAAAGCAGAGTAAGAGCATAAAACATAATCTCCAACTTCAAACAAACTGCGCTGATCTTTTCCAGCCAACATGAAAAGCAATCTCCAGTAAGGAAAACCAACACGGCTGATCGTCACCACAGAGAAATGTGGTGATGTTCAGCATCACGTTGTGGGAAGGCTTTTGAAAATGAAGCATTGCTTTCCTTTGACTTTCAGTTATGGCCTACTTTGTGCGTCAAACAAGTTGCTGTAAAATAATCTTGTAGTTGCGACATGACAAAAAGCGGAGAGACCTCACCGCACTTAAGGGACAATGAAGTAAAATGGCTACCAAGGAAAACGTTACAAAGAGGACAGAAAAAGCAGGCGTATGGAGTAAATGTTTTATTTTTCCCTATTGCTTCTGGCTTGTTTAAGTAACGGGGGAAAAGCTTTATATAACCCTTTATAGAACCCCACATTCTAACGAAGAAGCAATAACTGAGTGGGTACGTTGTCTGTCCAGTCCTCATGCAGAGTATATGATAGAGACATATGATACGCACATGTACGGTTGTGATGGTCTCAGTGCGCAAGTCAAAGTGGGACTCCTCCCAACCCGACTCTCCGTGTTGCCATGGTGACAAATAGTCTAAACAGGATGTCCTGGCTAAGAGAGGGGGGCTCCTTTGTTCGCGGGCTAAAAAAAAAAGCCACATTTGATTGGCTGAGCTCTGGAAATCAGGAAGCGTCCTCCAAAACGAACCACCGATACAGTTTCAATAGCAGCTGCTATTTTTAGCCAGCCCAGACAGACCGGGCGGTGAACTCCAAGGGTCGCCGTACGTCTGCGAAACACAAAGGGCGCTGGACGACCGATGAAACGCATGCTGACACACAAAACAGGTGGGCCCCACCCTGCTGCCCTGCTGATCAAGGACAAT
The DNA here is from genome assembly GCA_010277015.1 of Poeciliopsis turrubarensis. Classification (NCBI taxonomy): domain Eukaryota; kingdom Metazoa; phylum Chordata; class Actinopteri; order Cyprinodontiformes; family Poeciliidae; genus Poeciliopsis; species Poeciliopsis turrubarensis. The sequence continues at coordinate 742,590 of VMRN01000050.1, forward strand.
GAAGTGAGGTGGTGTTGGCAGACTCTATACAGCATTAGCTCATCCACGGCAGACACTTCTTTAAGTCCCCCCTCCCTCCCCACACACCTCCCTCTCACGTTGACCTCAGAGCAACATTACACAATAAAGTCTGTGCAGCACTCTGGTCCGCTTTCTGTGTGAGTAATCTAATGTATGTTCACTTAATGTCCGGGACTTTATAGAGTAAGGGTGGGGGGGGGGAAGTGTTTTCACCAGCAAAGGTTATTCTGAAGGTGCTGGATTGTTTCTCCAGTCGCTTGATTTGTTTTTTAATTTAAAGTGCTGTGCCCAAGTTCTGATGATCCTCAAACTCTTTCTTTTACTTTCTCATGATACATACCATGATGCAGCAACAAATCTGTGTGTCTTTGTGGAAGTGTCTCAAGGTCAGCTGGGTTGGGTAGAAAGCACGGTCCATTAGATTCTTGTTGTGTCGGGTTCTGAACTTTGACTGGACCAGTCTCTGAGCCATGCCGTTGTAGCTCTGCTTGTATGTTTAGGGTTATTGTCTTGCCCCCATCAACTCAAGATTAGCTTCCCTATAGTGGTCCTCTACAGGACTTATGGCAAACTCTAACAGGGACTTCCACTCTTCCACTTATTTATTTCATTTAAAACTTATTATTCCAGCTCCTTTCCTCACTCCACAGGCCTCCACAACTTCTTTCCTGTCCTATCTTTAAGTTTTCCTTGACTTTTATGATGCCCGTTTGTTCACTCATGATCTGGATTTTCACAGAACAGCTTGATTTACATTTACATTAATTCACACACAGGTGCTTTCTGTGTTGTTGACTTTTAGATATTTTTTGGGGGGGGGGAATCTGAGTAAAAAGGGGCTGAGAGTGCAAGTGAGTTAGAAGATTTTGGGGTCGAAAAACGTGGAAAAAGTTTGAAATATTTTGCAAGTCACCATCGACTTTGGGTTTACTCAAAGTCAAGATTCTGTTGCTGCGCTGATGTCGTCTGTCCCTCTTTTTTGTTGTCTCCAGGTAAAAAGAAGATGTCTCTATATGACAGCCAGGCTCCCGTTTGTCCAATTTGCCAAGTGCTGCTGAGGCCCGGAGAGCTGCAGGAGCACATGGAAACCGAAATAGAGAGGCTAGCCACAATCTGCCTCAGGTATGACTGTGCGATCTCGTAAATTATGCAGAAATATGAATTCTTCATTTTGCCCGAGTCAAACCATGACATCATGTAATACTAAACCGCGCCCAGGTTTGAAAACAGGTTGAGAGTCGCACTGTACAAAACGCAAAGGTGAACCAGAAAAGAGCATTGAAGACAATGGTTGGCGTTGGCATCATTTAACCCGTAAGGCGTGGGCTCAGTTCGGCTCGGTTCGCCGAGCAATATTTCTCCGGTGCGCACATTTGGGTGCCATAAATCTGCATAAAAAGGGAGAAGCATGCCGTCAATGTACAGCTAAGTGTTTCCTACTGGGATTAGGATTCACACCTGTGACCTCGGGTTCCCCGCCGCCTCTTTCTCCTCCTCGTGGCAGTTGCACGAGCCGTTTTATGACAGATAAATCAACTCCAAGCCCTTTTAACGATGGGACACAGCCATTAGGATCCATATTTCACCTCAAACACATGCCAGGCTATGTACGCGTGTTTGTATGTCAGCGTGTGTGTTTGTGTGACCCACTGTGCACTTTGGCGGCCCAGCTTTATGATAGTCCCCATTAACCCGGGGGAAGAGGGCAACTGACTGCGTCACCCCGCATGGAAATCACTCTGTATTTCTCCAACCTTTACACTTGTGGGCTTCTGCTGTCCCTTTGAATCTACGAGTTCCACCTCATCCCTTTATTTCTCTTTGTCCACAATCGCCCTCATCATCTGCTATCTTAATATATGGATATAAATCTATCATCTCATCTCTAATACTCCCTGTCATTTTTTCAAGTTTCTCGTTGCCTTCTCTTTTTCATCCAGGCACAACAGAACTTTTTCATGTTAATCTCCACCTTCTATTGAACATAGGACATGGATTGTGCTTCATTTTTCCTGTGATCATAGGTATTTACAATAACAGCATGATCTAATTATTAGAAGAAAAAAAAATTGTTCATAATTAATTTGAAATTACGAGAAAAAAAAGTGAAAGCTTTTTTTTAAATGATTTGCAAATTTGCATTGGCTTACTATTCAATGCAGCAGTTGGTGCATGTTCTGTTCTCACGATGTGTTGTGCACAGGAAAAAAATACTATTCACACATTGCAACCTTTTCCATTTTCACTCCATTCACTATCTAAATATTCACCTGCTGCTGTGCAGCAACTCAAAGTTTTATAAAACGGCTTTCAAACATGTTAGTGTTCGTGCTTTGTTCTCGGCCTGTCCTTTCTCTTTGGCTAGCTGTTAGCTTTAGCTTTCAGGACTGGACAACTCTAATTTCGAAGTTGCCAAGTGAGTAGTGTACTTCAGAAATGAAAATAATTGTCTATATCACTTTAAAAATTCTGAACCATCCATTGATAAAGTTTGAATTATTTTTTAAAGTTATTATAGGTAGCAATTTCTCTCCTTTAGCAGAAAGGCTAACAGCTAAGCAGCCGGGATCCTTCGTTTTAGGCAGATTTCAGTCAATAAAAAAAATGTCAAACTAAAAAGTTTATGGTTGTGGGATAGCATGCTACATTAATAGATACTTCTACATTTTAACAACACAATGGTTTTGCGTTTGTAGCTCCTCAATCAGCTGGACAGATTAGCAACCGGAAGCTATGCTAGTTAAAAGTCAAACAAACTTACCTGAAGAAAATAATAGCTTGGAAAACCTAGGCACTAGAAGATGCCTAGGTTTGTTGAGATAAACCTAGGCAAAAGAAGTGTTAGAATTCATTAGGTTTGAAGGAGTTTTTATCGTCAGTGATGCACTTCTTTTACGGAGAAGATGGAGGTTAAAGTAGCCGCGGCCTTCAGAATTTGCACAGTCATTTTCAGAGGGACAACCAAGACTTTCCATGTGTCACTCCAATCCCTCCCGTGTCTCATTCAGTTCCCTTAACTTCTTTATTGCATTTCTGAAGCTAATGTACACAGAGTGCAAAATAACAAGAAGGGTAAGAAAAAGTTTCAGAGTCTTTTAACTTTCGTTTTACCGCATTAAAAACTTTTCCCGAGCCTTCATCAGAGTCTTGGCTTGTTGCCATTGTGAAAGAACAGTTCGGAGCCAAATGTCAAAAAATGTGTGAAAACGTAAGGATGGCGGGCAGAGGGGGGAAGATGCATCAAGATAAACTGGGAGAAAACTTCAGGATGCAGGTGTATTTCAATTAATAATGAAGGTTAGAGTTTGCCCTTCCCTCTGGATACCAAACTGGTGAAACTCACTCTCACACACACACACACACGCACACACACACACACACAGTTATTTAAGAAAATCGCATCATCCCTGGGTGAGATGGGATGGTGGCTAGCGTCACGCCTGGCTGACTTACCTACTCACCATTAACCCAAAGACACACTGCAAGAAAAAAAAGGGATGATGGGGGAGGAGGTGTTAAATGATATAGATTCAGAGGACCAATTTTAGACACGTGCTGAAGAAAATAACAATAAAACAAAGAAATCCATTGTTTTTCATAAAGAAAGCAACAAACAAGGGGGGGGTTTGCGTGTGTGTTACATCACAGAACCAACCGTATGCTAAATCACCCTCTGCCACTTCCTCTCTCTGGCTCTCTGCGTGGTGGCAGCTATCATTGAAAGTGACAGTGAGAATTTGGCCCAATTTGTAGTAAATCTACCTTTAATGACACGCAGGCGGTCGCTGAATGAAAAAAAACAAACCCACGGATATGGAAACCAAGAGGCGCGTGCGCTGCATCTTGCCGGGCTCTTAATGCCTGTTCTCCAGCGTGTCGCTATTTGTTTTCTGCTTCTTCCGCTCACAGTCCTGTTCTGTCTGCATGTAAATGGTAAATGTAAATGGCCTGCCTGTCCTCCCTTGCGGCTGTGTCACTTGTCCATGGGCCGCAGCCTCTGCGCGGACACGGAAATCGCACACAGATGTAGAGCTTGGCGAATGGAAATCTATCATGCCCCGAACATGTCAGGTGGCTCGGGGGGTGGCGAAGTCATTTACATACCCCATCAAACTCCACCCTCCTCCTCCTCCTTTTCCCACCTCTGCTGCCCCCTTCCACTCCCCTCCTCCTTCTCCATAATCAATTTACGTCCACACGGCCAAAACCCCTACCTACCTCCCTGCCAGATGACACCAAAAAAAAAAAAAAAAGAAAAAAAAAAAGGCAAAAAGCAATCAGAGTCTTGAATTTACTGTGCCATCAACCTTCTTGTTTTCACCAAGAACAGCCCGATCACTTAAATGGATCGTAGGATGGCTGCCGGTCACATGGAGCGTCTTTCCCGTGACCCTTTTTATATATATATATATATACATTTTGTCCTGTTACAACTACAAATACGAGTGAATTTTTGTTTGCGCGTAGAGATCCGGATGGAGTATCTGTCAGTAACTAGTCGTTGCGCACCATCCAAACCTGGCCTTTTATACAAGTGTGGCAAGAACAACGCTGCTTTTCAAAGGAAGCCACAAGAACCCAAGTATGGGATACGCAGGAACAGCTTTGGACAGATGACAACAAAAGTGAACTTTCTGGCCAACAAAAGAAAAAACACCCAACGCAGGCCACTCTGAACGCACCATCCCGTTGCTACACGTGGTGATTTGAGTTGCAGGGAAGCTGGTCTGAGTCAATGGGTCGGAGTTGTCTTAACTACTAGTAAAAAAAAAAAAAAAAAAAAATTTAAAAAGAACAAACCAGAAAGAGGTTTTTAGTTGTTCAGACACCATATTCAGATTTCACCAGGCTTACCTTGTCCATATCAAGGGGATCACATCATCCATATCAGGGTAACTGTGGGTTACTGTGATCGGAAGGTTGTAGGTTTGATTCCAGCTTCCTCCTGCAACATGTCACTGTGTCCTGGGGCAAGGGTCTTAACCTCAAATTGTCTAATGATCTGTGTATACATTTGTGAATGTGACTCTAGTGTAAAGCGCTTTGAGCGGTCAAAAATGACGGGAAAAGCGCTATAAGTTCAGTCCATTTACCATCAAACACACCAGAGGATCCTTCACGCTTGCGTTTACTTCCTATTCGTAATCTTGTAGTTTGAATTCAGAGAGTCTGTCTCAAGCGGTGGGACAGGACAAAGACTTGTAAGAAGTAGGAGGAAGAGAGAAGAGAGGGACCCCCGATGCCCTCACCTGTCCTCCGTTTCAGACTTCCTTCATAATCAAAACATATTTTAAACTGTATCTGTTCCAGTTGCTTGTTTTTTTGGGGTTTCTGCCTCCTGTGTTTCTTTCTTTCCTTTTTTTTTTTTTTTTTTTTTGACGTGTCACCCAGCTGGAGTTTCCAGGGCCTCCTACTCCCCCACCCCCCACCCACCATCCCCACCGCCACCATCAAAAATTCATGGAAACCACGGCGAACAGACGTGTAAACCCCGTAAGAAGAGGCAGCGCCAACTTTCCTATCACTCCCTCTTTTTTTTCTTCCTCTCGTTTTCTGTCTCCTTTCATCATTCCTCTTTGTGTTGCCCGCTCATCCTCTCTTACCACATCTTTCTTTCACCTCGCGTTCCCCCCCCCCCCGACACCCCCACCCTTTTCCACTCTCCTTTCATCTCTCCATCACCCTCTCTGTCAATGTGGCAATTTCCCCCCCTCACCCCACTGCGGCAGGCACGCAACTGCTGTCCCCATCGCCGTCTCGCTCGCTCTCTCGTCGCTGCTTGACACTGTCAACAAGCAGGTGGAGGTGGCTGTTATTGTTGACGCCTCTGCAAAGGTTCCAGGTAATGAATAAAAGGGGAGATCGAGGGGGAGAGATGAGAGACAGGCAGAGACGGGAGCGGAGCGAGAGAGGCGTGTGCGAGATGGAGGGAGAGGGGGAGGCAGCTTGGCTGTGTCAGCCCCGCGTTTGCTTTCTTTTGTTGCCGAACGGAAGAGGCCGGCACAGACATGCTCGCGGATGCGGACGCACGTCCACAGGTGCATGAGCAGAACTTAACTGGCTCTCACATACCCGCTCCATAACGTGACGCTCAGCTGCTGTTTGTAACATGCGGTTAGATTTCGTAAGCATGAGTTCCGACTCCTCGCTCACAGTTTTTCAGGCCTTTCCCCAGTTGCCGTATCAGCACTTGGGGAAACCAGCCCTTTAATTTAGCACCAAATCGGAAGTCGTTAATCAGATACCAGCTCAATTTGCGTTAGCTTTCACAAACATATTGTTTTGGATGCAAGTGGCCTATAAACTTCCCCCACCTTCAACACGCTTACGCCATCCCTCAGGCCATGCCACCCTTGTCATAGAGCCGTACACATTTGAAAAGCCACCTCTGCTCCAAACTGAAATGCTGCTTTTAAAGAGACAAGACATGTCAACTTTGACAGCATGAGGTGCCATCTGCACTGGAATTGTTTTATATAAATATATATTTTGTTTTTGACCTCTTACTCACACAGAGGTTGGATTTAGGGACTTCTGACATGATAATTTTCAGAAAATGGTTCCTTGGTTCTTAAAATCTTAAAGCTCCATCCTTGTTTATCATGAAGATAACCAGTATGCATTGTTTCGTCCCTGATGATGTCGAACCCCAACGCTACATTTATGTGCCTGCTCTTCTCTGTTTTGGTTCCGTTTCCATGGCAGTGTCACAGCGCCACATGCAGGCCAGCCAAAGTTACTCGCCGTCAACTTTTTGATGGCAAACGTTGTAGAAGTGACAAATAGATGGAAATGTGATTTATCAATTATGGATGGAAATGACAATATTTCGTTTTCTCAGTCAACATTTGTATTGAAAAACTTTACATGATTTCGCCGCCATTTTTCACACGATGCATGTCATAATTGAATGATTTACTAGATGAGGCTGTGGAATATTTCAGCTCTCATCATGTCGGAGACCATTGTAGAAGCGGACTCCTGGCAACACATTTCAGCTGAAAGTCCGGCCAGTCAGAAGATTTAGCGCCTCCAATTGCCAAATACGCCCTTTAAACAGAGAAAGAGGTCAATTTTTGGGCTACAGCGTACGGATGGGTAGAGCATGTTTTTGGCAGGAATGTAACACCACAGACTCTTTTTTAAATGTCAGAGTGAGTACGCTACAAAAAAACCAACATCTTTGTCAAGTTTCTAGTGGAACTATTTTGAAAGCCTGGAATAACACAAAACTAACTTACAAACAACTTTTCAGTCAGATTTAAGAGCTCGTTTTAAGTCAATAATTCCCTGATATTGATGAAAAAGTACCAGTTCCATTGGCAGATTATTTCACTTGTTACCTGGGGAAAATGTCTTGTTATAAGTAAAAAAAAATAAAAACATATGCCAATGGAACTATCAATTTTCATCAATATTAAGGAATCATCAACTTAAAACAAGCTCATATTTCTTGCTGCGAAAATGTCTTAAGTTTTCTAAGACGTTTGCACTGGAAACTTGACAAAAAAAACACTTGGTGAGATTTTGATTTCTCACATAACACGTATGCAAATCTCCGGTGTTAACTGAATGTTTAATATAGATGGAAAAAAAAAAAAAAAAAAAGAGAGAGCATGACGTTTTTACCGGCCCGTCCTTGTATGAGTAACACCTAAATAAAGCCTCTTATTTTTATGATCCACCCGTTCAGCCGTTGGAAAAATAAAATCCCGGGTCTACCGGGGGCCTGCTGTCAGATTAGAGGTTTTGGGCACTTGTTCCTTCCTCGATCTGCCGCTGTCTGTTAGCCCCGTGCGTGTGCGTGACTGAGCGACCGCGCCTGTGTGAGCGTTGTCCGAGGGACTGGACTGCTAACGGCGTCTCAAAGCAAACATGACAACCCCTGCCTCGCCGTGTCAATGTCAAGCCTGTTGCAACGCTTCATGAGGCTCAGAGAAATTCATCTCAGTGTCTTGAGTGAAAGAAAGTGAAGGAGAGAGAGAGAGAGAGAGACCGGGGGACGGAGGAAAGGTAGAAAGAAGGATGAGTGGATCAATTGAGAATGAGCATCAAGGAGAAATGTCACATGTCTGGTTTGTTGGCAGGATAAAGCGCAAAACTGTCAATTTTCTACATTTTTGTCTCCCCCCCCGTCCCTCGTTTCCAATCTAAGCTGTCTCGCTTGTTTCCGAGCCAAATGATGGTCCTCAACATATTTCCAGACTGCCAGTGAGCGCCGTTTGGCAGCACGGGCAAATTCTGTTGTCTTCCCGCCTCCCGACACATGTTCCGCGTTCACGTGAAGGCGCGGCGGCGTTGGGGAACGCGTCGCGGCCGCTGTGAAGCGCCTGGTGGAAAGACAAAGAGGGATGACGGCGAGAGGAAGAGCGCCGGATGAAATGCACTCGAACGCATTAACGGGAGTCCGGAAAACCTGCTCTCCGATGTGCTGAAAATTTACAGACATTGCTTGTTTTATCAAGGGAAACGAGCTGAACAAGCACGCGGCGTGTGCCCAGACTCGGCTCAGCATCACATTATCGTATAAATCTTCACTAAATTCCTTCTTGTCCTTTTTCCTGATTGCAGTAAGAACCCCTCGTCCAAGGACGGCGTAGCCACTCCGGGAACTCCCAAGGTAAGGACAGGCTCGTATTTCAGAGCAGCGTCTGACTTTCGTGTGGATGTGATTTGCTTAGATCAGAAATAACACTGTTGGAATGATTCATTGCTGTCCTGTCAATCAGATCTTTTCTTGCATTTCCCACCAACAAACTTGCCCAGAGCTGAGTCCTGTGGTTCGCAGGCAGCCGGCCCAAAAGGAAATGTATTTTCTGGTTTTCTAATAAGATGAGGAGAGATTTAAGGAGCACTTCCTGAACCGCACAGACAGAGAGCATTCCAGAAGTATTCTCGCAATAAAATAATATAATGTCAATAATTACAAGTTATTTTTTACTCTGATAGCTCGAATAAACCTCAAACCTCATAAATACCAGTCTTTAAAACAAGTGCTTTGGTCAGACGAGACAAAAACGCACCACCCTGAATGCACCATATCCCACAGTGAAACATGGTAGCGTCAGCATCATTCTGTGGGAAAGGATTTTTCAGGAGGGACTGGGAAACGAGTCAGAGTGAACGGATGGGGTGGATGGAGCTAAATGCAGGGTTGTCCTGAAAGAAAACCCCTTAAAAGTATTTCGAACTCTAGTGGAGGTTCCGAGGTCCAACACTACGCATACAGTTGGGTTACAATTGAAAGTTTTACGTCAAAGAATCTGACTGAGTTTGAGCTCTTTTTGCGAAGTCAATGTCCAGATGTACAAACTGGGAAAGACATACCTCAGGGTTTCCCCCAGTGTATTATAAGCCTGCTTGGGCCACCAGATTTTACTTCCCCACCCACCAGGATAATAATCTTTGATTTATTTGAAATAAATAAGACCAGTAAAAGTGATGGCAAAGGTGGGTTATGCTAGGTTGGTGAATAATGAGACATCTGCAGGCCTTAGCTGACAGATAACTTTTTAAAATGGTAATGGAAACCCACAAGAAAGACTAGTTTTATTCAAAACCGTTTTATTTTCTTTGTTGTTTTATTTCCAAAGTTTTCTGTTGATGTTTGACATTCTTTAACATAAAGACATGGTGTGATTGATGGGCTGGCCGAGTGCCACCTCCACCGGGCTGAGCAGGATTTTTGCCGGGAAACCCTTGCACCTCCTTAAAAAAACGGTGGCTTTGCAAGTTATTGACTTTAAGGCTGGATGCAAATGCCTGCCGCACTTTTCAGATTACTTGTTTCATCTTCATTCCATACCACAAAAACGTGTAGTCTAAAAGGTCCAGCTGAACGAGCGTCGCCTCCGGTTTTTAATGTGATTAATCTCATCTTCACAGAGCAACACATGAACATAGAAAAGCTACGGCGACTTTTCTAAAAAAAAAAAAAAAAAGGGCCAAAGCTGAGCCGCCCGGTTCCACGTTCGTTTTCAACCTCTAACCTCAGAAAGTCGAACACCTCGAGTCAGGGAGCGCTTTGACTCGAACATGAATCGACTGGGGGATCTTGAATAAATCAGTTCCCCTCACCCCCCACCCAACGCTTGGTGCAGAAGGTGCTGACCCGGGCTTAAAGCGGAACGCTGGCGGTGCTGCGGGTGGGCTCGTACTCGAGTGAGGCAGGCGGAGGAGGGTTGAGGGGTGAACGCTGGCCCTCCTCTGCAGCCGTGACTGCGCATCTCACCGCTGCCGTTTAGTATTCTGCGGCAGGCCGTGGAGAATGACGAGGGCCGGTCTGAAGCATACGGGCTTGTTGTTGTTCTCCCCCGGCTGCTGTGCGCCACCCATCCATTTCATACCCGGGATTAACCCCAAAACTCCTCCTTATGTCCTTTTGTTTTTCTTCTTCTTCTTCTTCTTCAGCTGTACTCGCAAGGTTGTCTTGTGCTGATAAAAATGTAACACATTCGAAAAAGAACCATGTTCAGGTATCTGACATGATAGGTCGTAGGCGTAATTGCTATTCTGGCGGGTTTCTTCTTTTTCTTATTCTTTTTTTTTTTACGCTGGTCTTTTTGCATGTTGATTTAATTAGCGCTTTTTAAAGACCAAATTTGGAGAAAGACCTTCATTTTTAACCTCTTTGTAGATTACCACTAAATGTCATATTCTAATGATAAAACTTAAATACATTCCTCGACCGCCTCCCCCCGCCCCACACAGGTAAAGGATTCCTGACCTTTTTAAACCTGTGAAAAAGAAGAAAGATCAGACACACACACACACACGCACACGCACACACAGAGAGAGGCAGAAAAGCACCATGCATAATGTCCAATTTACTGTGGCAGCACTGGAGGTTGGTCATTTCTCACATATTATTATTAGATTACTGCTGTCGAGCACTTAAGCCTCTGCTCTGCCCCTTTCCACTTGATTAATAGGAGATGACTGTAAATACAAATATTTCACAGCTGCCTTGTAAAAAGAGAAGAAGAAGAAGAAGAAAAAAAAAAAAAAAACGAAAGCAGCCACATAAGCACAAATGAAAACATAAGTACGGAGGGAGAGAAAGTGAGAGAGCGAGGGCCGACAGCTGTAAAAGAAAGACATTACCTTCCCTCTCCCCTCCCGTTCTCTCATGCCCTCGTCTTCCTCTTCCCACCCTTGCTCCTCGGTCACTTGCGAGAGTCCCCTGACTGTCTTTGTCACAGGGAAGAGGGTTAGAAAAGGATATTCTTTTTGCACACGCGCGCGCGCGCGCTCGCGCTCGGCCGGGCGGCAGCACAAAGTGTGGCGGGACAGATTTATGGACAGGCGGTGTCCTGTAATGTCGGATGTTTACCCTCTCTCCCGCCGGCCCGCTCCTCGATTTTCCTCCCGTTCCCTCTGAGGGCTTCCTCACTTTCCAATCGCTCTTTCTTCCCTAACTCCTCTTAACGTCCCATAAACATTAAGTCTAATCAGAGGAAGGGGTTTTATAGAGAAAGTCAGGCAGGTTACAGTCATCATCGGTGACGTGTCGCCCTTAGCGGCTGAGGCAATATCACTGCCGGGGTTCTCCAAGGGCAACGATTCCGGGTCTCTGCTGCGTCGTAGATCTTCGAGGGACGTAAATAAATGTTCAAACGTTGTAATACGTGTGAAGAAAACCCTCAACACTTTGCATACAGCTGAAGTGTTTTGTCATAAGTTGCTTTGGTTTTGCACGGTTGCTTCCTCATCAGTCCTAACCCATCATCTGATGCTCTAAATCGGTTTCTCTTCTCTGAAGTTCAGCTTTTGAAGTAAAGCCGATGCTCTGGTTCCCTATCCCTTTTTATATTTTTCTTTTTTATTTATAACAGCAGGGTTTGCCGTTTACGCATCAACAAACACTATAACATCTATTTAAATTGTACAGTGAGCTGGACGCTAATTTAGTTTCCCCTAACTTAAAGTTTCAGCTTAATTGACCGCCACAGTGCAGAGGCAAAACTGCTGCTCAAAGGCAGAAAGGCTGGTTTTTTTTTTTTTTTTTTTCCTCACTGCTCCACAACTCAGTTGTACAGTATGGATGTTTCTTCTTTGTAAAGTTAATTTATTTGAGGTCATCGAACTCTGTGTAAGCATCTTTTAGATGTGCAGGTTCCGGTTTTCCCTTGCAAAAAAAAAAATCACCACCGGCTTTTAGCGGACGGTATTTATTTATTTATTTTTGTGCTGTCTGTGAAAATCGAACAGATATTTGCCATTAAAGTTTTCAGACTTAAACTGCATGCTCTTCTACTGCTACCAAACTATATCAGAATGTCACGCGTTTTGCACAAAATTCAAGTTTTTATGAAATACGTTGGCAGTCCAAACGATCAGGGAAATGCGTGATGCCACGCGAACCTTTTCACATTTTTTCGCCGCTTTCTCAAGTTGAACTGTTGGGGGAAACATGCACGAGCTTTGATTTCTTTTCTTCAGCAAATCTCCGTTCTGTTTTGCTCCTTATTATCCTGCTGTAGCTTTCAGACTGCAAAATGTCATAGAATAACCATTTCTCTATATAGTGACAACATGACAAGATCATTTGCGTAGAAGATGACTCTTTTTTTTTTTTTCTCCCTTCTCTGTTTGCCTCTCCAGTCGATGCTTTTGTCAGTGCACATCAAGAGAGAGGGAGAGTCTCCGGTGGTGTCACCCCTATCATCTGAAGATGCCCACCACTCCGACAGATATCAGGTCACAAAAGCACGTACACACTCCGCTCGAGGCAGTCACTGTTGAAGTTGTACTTTTTTGTTAGCAGGAAGCTCCTCTCTTTCTATGAGAAACATCAGAAATGTAGTTTATTCAAGGAATTTCATTTCTTTTCGTCTATTAGTTGAAGTATGATTCATTCGGTTTAGGCCAATTTATGTGAATGTTTATCTATAAAAAAAAAAAACAATTTTATGGGCTTGGAGTTGAGACACCTCTTAATCTGACCAAATATTCCAAAACATGAACTCAAAACTTGAGATTAAAATAAAAAAAAAAACAAAAAAAAAAAACAATAAAACACATTGAAGTTGAAATTGAAAGGTACATTAAGGTTGTTTTAACAGTCTAACAAAGTGTATGTGATGACATAAGGCACTGAAGTGATAATGACGCGTTAGCGGTAGAATATTATGGTAAATTTTGCTTTCTGATGCCTTCTCAGCAGTTAATCTGAATAACAGACCGATCTTCTTTAATCTCAGATGTCACCCTGACTGCTTTTATCTATTCTATCCATCAAAATTTGTTCGGCTAATTCTTCTGGCCGTGATGTATCTCCGGGTTAAGTGAGTTTCCCCCTTAACACCATAAAATAAGAACTATTAAGTCCATGCCGACGTTACATCCATACGTTTGGGATGACACAGCTCATAAAGACCTTAAAGCAATAAAGGAGATTTTCTCATTTGGTGAAACTGCTGAAATCACCTTATATTATACAAATGATTAAGTCGATGGCGACTTATTTTAACACCTTGAAATGAAGCATAATGGAAGACTTTACCACCTCCTCCTTTTCAGTCAACTCTGAGTGCTCGCGGGCTTTCTCGCGTCTCCTGGAAACCTGACCTGTCCTGAGCCGTTCACTGAGTGTATCATAATGATAAGGCAGCGGTGGTGGTGGTGGTGATGCACGGCCAGCGGGGCAATAACTCAGAGAATGAAGAGGGAGGAAAGGATCAACGAGGGGGAAGGTGAAGGTCCGGCTGCTCAACGGTTTCCACCAATGGCAGATGGGCTGACAATAAGAGCATCGTTGCGGTACCAAAGAGAGGGTATCCATAGCCGTAAGAGGAAATGCTTCAGTCAGCGTATAGTCGCTGCGTATGGCCCTCCAGGTTGAATCCCAGCAAATCTGAGGGACACATTTTGCAAAAGACAAAGGTGGATAGGCCAAATGAGTCTGACCTCAATTAATTTCATAATACTGTACATTTATTGCTGAGGCCATTATTTTTAATGACGCAGGTAATTCACCTCGGGCAGCCTGAACTAGCTCGGACCCCAAAATGTTCCAGATATGAGCACAAAAGAAAAACCAAAAATATTAACAATTTATCTCCCAGTGATGAACGATACATTTACTCAACTACAGTCTTCGTAAACCTTCACAGTTTCTGCTACCAGTTTTTTGCAAAAGACTACCATGTACTTACATATTATAACGGTTAAACACCATACTACATAATGTCCAATAAAAAAAAAAAAAACTCTGCAGGAGATCCATAGCTCAGATGGGAGTATCTCTAGAGAGCAAAGCTAGTGGTCATGCACTCTGGAAATCTGGTGTGTGTTGAAGATCGCCAAGAATAAATCCCTTGCTGAATGAAAACTGTATGGCCTACTCAAAGTCTAGACCCAAATCAAATTGGGAAGACTTGAAAATTGATGTTCATTGTCTGGTGTCACAAAGTTTTAACTGTTTAAGGGGGGGGGGAAATCAGTCTCGATATTCTCAAACGCTGGTAGAGTACATCCTCATAGCTTGTATCTTTTTCTGATTTTGGCTTAAAAAAAAAAGAAAAACAAAAAGAAATAGCAATAATAAATAGCAAAAGAAAATCACAATAAAATAAAACAATATAGCATCTCCTTGATACTTTATAGTGGTAACATTTGTGGAAATTCATCCAATTTGTGATTGTAGCATGAAAAAAAAAAAGATTTGGCCAATCTTCCTGCAACCTGACTTTGTACTTTTGGTGCTTTATTTAAAACATTTATAAGTAAATATTAAACTCTTGCTTTTCAAACAATTACAAACTGTAATAGTTGAAGGTAAATTTGAGAGCATTTGCTATAAAAAATAGTGACACTACCCAAAACATAAGAGAAAAGCTCTATAAAGCAATCAAGATTAATAGTATAGACCTATTTTATTATTGTGAGACATTTTTAATTAAGTAAATAAATCAAATAAATAACGTTAAAAGTAGCATAGTCACAATAATCTCTATGTAAATCATCAGAATTGCCTCCTGGAGGTTCAGTATGAAACCCGCTGCTTCCCCCTAGTGACCAATAGGCGAAATAACAACCAACGTCTTGCACACTTCCGTTTCCCCAACGGTCACGTGATCACAACAAGCCAACATGGCGCCCGAAGTGAGAGCTTTATGCCGACTCGGGCGCCACTTTCAATCCTTCTCCATCCGTGTGGATTTGTAGTCCCAGCTTTGAGTTTGTTGGGATGTAGAATATCCGGCGGCCGAACTGAACTCTGCGCAGCAGCGAGTTTTAGGCCCGCTGTTGACAGGAGAGTCATGGAGGAGGTGGAAAACAAGAGAGAAGTAGGTGGAACTGTTTACCGTCTGCCTTGATAAAGCGCATCTCCCCACCAGAAAGTATCCAAAACAATCCCACTCAGAATAGCGAGATTTGCCCTTGTGAACACTGCCCGCTGTCTGATGGACGTCTAATGAGTCTTTCCTCTCTCTCCTTTCTTCTTTTGCTTGCAGACATTTTTACGAGTTCGGGCAAACAGGCAAACGAGATTGAATGGTATGTACACATCACCGGTTCGGCTCATTCTGTCGTTTAATTTGCCAATAGGTTTGAGAACACGAGTTGCTCTGAACTTTGAAATTAATAAATAAAAGATTTTGAAAAGTATATGTGCTTGTAAAGCCGCAAGAGTTTTAGTAGGTAAGCTAAATGCTACGTTGAATAGAAATGAGAATAAATGGCCTCTTTACCAGACCAGAAAAAATGCATTATGATATTAAAGTTGCTCTATTTATGTTTAACAAATATCTACTTGGGGGAGGAGAGTGGAGGGGTTTCTATGGCAACCACAACCTAATTTTCAGCGTGAGTCTTTTTGTAAAGTGCCTTGCAGTGGAATTGTATGAGATAAACTGGTGTACAAGTCACATATAATTATTAAGCCGAAATAAATTTATTTATTTTTTTAAATTATACAAAAATCTGAAAAGTGTGGCCTGCATCATCCTTTACTCTGATGTAGCCGAATAATAACCAGTGCAGCTTATTTCCTACTAATTTTTTTACAAAGTCTGGCCTCGTGTGATTTAATCTTTATAAAATACACCTGTTTTCGAAAACCTGTTAGAGAACGTCAAGGAGAGAACATTATTGAGACCCGGGAAGAGAGCAAAAAGTGGAAGATAAAAACATTTAAAGTAAGCTTTTGAACACAAGCTGGCCTTTGTTGAAAGAAAGCGATAAACAGTCCCACTAACAACTTGTCAGGGGGATACAGCAGGAAAACAACCCTAGTCATACAGCCTGAGCTACAGTGTGATGTTTTAAATGACATCTGCTTGCGTTGTTCTGCATGGCCTAGTCAATGTCCGTACCTCGACCCAGTTGGAAATCTGTGGTGCAAAAACTTTGACATGTGACGTTCACAGACGGTCTCCGTCCAGGCTGATTTGAGCTGGAGCTATTACGAAGCGACGAAAGGGAAACATGCTAAAGGTCTGGTAGAAAACGCTGTGAACAGACAAAACGGGCTCGCCTCGGTGACGGCGAATATAAATGTACATCACACTTTCCAGATTTTTGTGCAACAAAACAACTGAAAACCATGCAATTTTTTTTTTTTTTTATTTTGGGTAAATATTGAACTTCACATTGAGTCCTACGTTGTGTTTGTTAATCACAGCTGTTTTACAAGGCACTTTTTAAATCTGGCATTTTGAGAAGTTCTCTCCATGTGGGGACTTGGAAGGTTTGAGCTGCACGTAATTAGCAGCCTTCTCCTCTCCTCTTTAAACGGTGCTTCTCTTGATTAATGTCAGGAAGAGAAATGGCGTGGAAGCCCCTTCTTCTTTCGCTCCCTCCACTCGCTTGCCCCGCAGTTATGGCATGCTGCCTTATGTCCTCCTCCTCTTCTACTGCTTCTTCTCCTCCCTCCCTCGTGTCAGTTGCTGCGATCCCTCTTGGCCGCCTTTGCTTTTCCCAGCCAGCTAAAAATTAATGTCCCCGCGCGCCATTTGCAGTTAAGAAAAAACGACAGAGACTCAGGGTTCAATCACGGCTGTTCGGCCCTGTTAAATTTCTAATTAAATGTGTGGGTGGATGGGGGTGGAGGCTGAGGCTTGGGTGGGGGGATGCCATGACAGGAGAAACAAAAAAGGAATCGAGCAAAGGCACTGATGTAGAGAAGAGTGGAAAGGAATTGAGGGCGTCCCTTCCAGCTGTTTCTCTCTGAAGATGTTCCCACAAGGTGGCAAGTTTGGGCAGCTCAGCCATCTTTAATCAACGACATTAGAGCGAATTAATCAGTTATTGAGATGGTTGTCAACTGATTGAGAGATTGATTAATTGGTAACTGGAGTACACAGACTTAAAAAACTGTACAGAAAATGTATGCAGCTTTAATTCAAGATTTAAAAAAATAATTTCTGTAAACATGTTTTTGCCAAGCAGCTTAAAAATCTTAGTTCACTACAGTAAAAAAAAAAAATCTTCTTCTAAGCACCTTTTGATATCCAATGAATCAAAGAAATAATTGATTAACCCTACCCTCTATTGGCTAATGTGTTATTGCATTTTAGGCAGGAAAATGATTATTTTCTTACTTAAAAAGGAACTGAACAATTTATTTGTATCTTTCAATGTATTTCTAATCTATGCAGATGGCTTAAATGAAGAAATGTGCAGAATTTGCCAAATTTTCGCACGCGACGAATCAGTTAACTGTCAGAATAATCGATTAGTTCTCAGCATCATCAATTAATCATCAGAATAAACAACGAATCGTCAGAATATCAGATTAACCGTCAAAAATAATCGATTGGTCATCAGAATAATCGATTAGTGGTTCAAATAATTAATTGATAGCCAGAATGATCGATTAATCGTCAGAGTGATCAGTAGATTATTTGATATCTAAGATTAATCTTTAGCTGCAGCCCTAATGGTTCGTGAAGAACTCAGTGCAGAGATTCCAAGATAAGTATATTTATTTGTTGTTTGTTTTTTTTGTTTTTTTTATCCCCTCTCTTTCCTTGTCCGTCTGCTCCAGCTCGTATAGGCAAGATGAAGAGGAGGAAGCCTGAGGAGGGGGGGCAGGTATGTCCGCTGTGCAGCGCCCCATTGGCTGGGAGCGAGGAGGAGATGAGTAGACATGTGGAACAATGCCTGATCCAGGTAGTACAATCCCGGCCCCTAGACCCCC
>VMRN01000050.1:760855-787886 GCA_010277015.1 Poeciliopsis turrubarensis
GGGGGTCTAGGGGCCGGGATTGTACTACCTGGATCAGGCATTGTTCCACATGTCTACTCATCTCCTCCTCGCTCCCAGCCAATGGGGCGCTGCACAGCGGACATACCTGCCCCCCCCCCCCCCCACCTGGACGGCCTATGTCTTCCCCTCTTTTCCCCACTCACCTCTCTACTTCCTGTAGATTCTGACCAAGTCTCATCCATGCTGTACTGTACAAACAAATCATATCGGATCAGCTGCGAATGACTTGAGCGCAAAGGGGGGAATATTCACACCGGACTCACGCAGTCTGTTTTCTGCGAACCGGTGTTTTAAACGAGTCGGCTCTCATCTGCAGGTTATCCCATGTGACACGGTTTTAGATGTAGCCCTCGCTACCTGTCCCAGCTAAACGTCACGCTCTCTCTTTGGTACTTACTTAACAGCTGTCGCCTCTTCTAGAGTAGATGTCGAGATAAATCATTGCTACTAATGAACTTCTTCTCTATCTCATGTCACTGATTGCCATCCGTCAAACCACCCAGAGATACTAAAATCTCCCAGCATGATTTTGTTCTTCATTTGTTGCAACAGTGAAAGGATTCTAGCGTACACAGCCTTGCAAAAGTATTCATTCCAATTTAAGTTTTTTTTTTGTTTGTTTTTTTGTTTTTGTCACATATTCGACATTAAGAAAGTGAAATGTCTGTCCATGCATCTTTGCAAAGTCTCACCTGCTCGCTCAGATCGGTTGGAGAAACTTTGTGAGCGGTGGTTTTGAGTCTCTCTTCAGATCTGCCTTCCGATTTCCGTCTGGACTTTGACTGAGCCTTTCTAACAATTGAATATTCTTGCAACAGAGTTGTGGCGTGCAGGTGTAATAGTTATGTCAACCAGAGCTGCAACTCACAGTTATGTTAGTAATCGATTCATCTTCATGATTGTTCAGATGATTAATGAGATAAAAATCATCTGATTGGCAGATTCTGCACCTAAAGAAAACATTTCTATTTTATGAAAAGCTCCATCTTTTTGCTCAACTTATCAGCTGATCTGTTGACTATTTTTTGGATTAACTGATTAATATTTTGACAGCAAAATGCACTTAATGGGCACTTAAAGATTTTTTTGCTAAACTTGTCCCACGCAAAGTTGCAACTATGCTACTTGAGGAGTTCTGGGTAGGACATATTTTAGGATAAAAGTATTTTTTTTTGTAGTTTTGGCTTAATTACATCTCCCAATATGGTGTTCTTTCAGGAATTGGCATGTTTATGGGTCCTTTTTTTAGTGTTTGTTTTTTATTTTAATACATTTACATTTTATTTTGAAAAAAAAAAAAAAAAAAACCCGAAACCTTAAATATTTTTTTTTCCTTTTCCCTTTTTTTTTTTTCTACTATTGTTGGTCTGTCACTTAATACAACACACTGAATTTTGTGGTAGGAACCTGTCACAGTGTGAAGGAGTGTGAACACTTTTGCAAAGCATTCTGTCTCAAAACATTTTAAAGAAATCTTTTCCGTGAAATCTTTCATTTGAAGTAAATTGAATGAACTAAATTCTCGTAGTTTAAATGCATGCAGGTAAACGTCTTTGTTGAATGTTTGCAGCAGATTCATGTCTATAAAATGCAACAGTAAAAGCTTGGTGAATTTCAAATATGACTTATTAGTGCTTAAAAAAAATAAACAAGGCAGCATTATGTTTTGGGTTTCAGTTTTGAAGTACAGGTAAAGCTTGTATGGATGTCTGGTCTGTCACCAAATCGAATCCTTAACCCCGAAAGAGTGCAGAGAGAAAATAAATTCACGTTTCGCCAGATTTTCTTTGAATCGTTGTGTCCTCTTTTTAAATTTGGTCCTTGTTTGTTTGTTTTTTTTTGTGGGCCAGCGCGAGGGGGCTCTGGCCGACGAAGACTCCGCAGACATGGACGGCGAGAACGGGCGGGGCTTCGACGAGTACGAATGGGCGGGGCAGAAAAGGATCAGAGCCACGGCCTTACTGGAGGGAGGCTTCAGAGGTACAGACACATCTGATGTGATTCTTTGTTGGTGGCTTTTCCCACCAACTCCAGACAGCGTATTACTGCCCTGAAGAGGCGTGTGTGTGTGTGGGCTTTCTGACGGTGTAGGTGTCTGGTCGGCTGACTCACTGACCTCTCTGAGCTCAGGTGCCACACTCAGTTCCAGCAGTTTGTTCTCTCCTCTTCTCTCTCGTCCGTCTGTCTCCCCTTTTGTTTCCCTGCTCATCCATCATTCAGCGCGCCGCTGTCCAATGTGAGTAGCGTTAGCTCTCCGAAACCGGCGTCCAATATGACCGGCGAGCCGTAATGGTACCTGTGGTCTAGCGGCAGCGCGGGCGGTTCTGGGGTCAGCCCGGCTCGGCTTGGCTGAACCCCGCGCAACCCTCTGTGCAAAGGGAAGGAAAACACATTTAGCTGGGCAATTGACCCGCTGGTCACCGCTTCGTGTGTGTGCCCAGAAATGCAATTATAGAGCCGGATGGGAGAGCTGGTCATTGGGGAGCGCAGCAGCAGCAGCAGCAGCAGCAGCTCAGGGACACAACACACCTTGTGTGCAAGCACTTAGCTCAATATGATCCCCTACTTTTGTTAGCTTCTGGAAGTTTCATAAATACTTTATCTTCTTTCGATTAGTTTTGCTTAATCCCAGAAAGGGTTGTTTGTTTGTATATGAGAACCAATTACACTTGAGCTTCTTGAAACCTTTTTTTTTTTTTTTTTTTTTTTTGGTTTGCAAGACATCAGAGTTTGTTAAAATGCCACATTAAATCAAATTCACAGCTTCAGATCCCAAAACCACTTGCCTAAGAGAAGAACCACTAAGAATCTAAACGGAGGATATAGATCTGATCTAAGATTATTATGATTAACTTGTAAAGCAAACATTCGTAAAATAGTATTTTGTGTACCAAATATCTATGAAACTGTCAGCAAATCAAGAATAGTTCTTAATGCTTTCAGAACAGATTTTAGACAATATTTTTGCTTTTCCGCTTTTTTATAGAGCGGCACAAATAGAGTTAGTTAGTATATTGTCAGTTGGGGTTTCTGGTATCTGGTAACCAGATAACTTGAGATGTCTGATAAGCATCTTTGCGCGTATGTTGCAAGCTGTAGTTCTAAGTGATGGGCATCCATCATTTTACTTTCTGTCCCTTGTTTGTCTTTCTTTAATGAGGATTTCCATGAATTCAAGCTTGTTTTATGTGCCCAAAAATAACATCTGAAATCACAATGTACCCGACCAGGTCTGTTTTTAACGAGTCCAAAAATGTCTCGAGACAAATCTTTGCTCCGTTAACCGGATTCATGAACTGCCTTCATCCTGATTTACACAAAAATGATCCGACGTTTTATCTTCATTGTATCTCTTTAAGTTGGGGGGGGATAGATGGTCGGTTTGAAGCAAACCGCGGTGATGCGAGGCAGACGGAGCTGCAGGCTCCTCATCTCCGCTTTCATGTGTCCCTCTCTGTGTTCGATCTGTTGTTAAACACACATGCTGGGGCCTCACCTGCCTCCCTTCCTCCACTCTGCTTGCCAAGTGGAGACAAGACAGATCAATGCTAAAGTCTCAACTAAAACACCACAAAGTGAGGCACTTAGGGGGCGGGGAGGTGGATGGAGCCCCTCTTCATCCGTCTCCCGGGCGCTCCCTCCATCCGTCCGTCTGCCTCTCACGTTGTTTAAAGTTCGCAGCCGCAGCCCCGGACCCTTCTGTCGCGCTCTAATAGGGAGCCTTGTGATGCGACGCAGATAACCGAGGTGGCCTGGGGAGAGCGACTTGAAACACGGAGACACACACACACACACACACACACACACACACACACACACACACATACGCTCTTCCATCTTGACAGAAAGCTCAGAAGGTGGATTTTGTCTTGAAAGCTGCTCAGTGGTTCTGACACCCACAGCTGCATCCACTGGGCTCTCTGGAGCTCACGACCGGCTAAACGGATATAGAGACGTTGGGGTTGGGTTTGGGTGTGGGGGGGGGGGGGGGGGGTCTTCTCAGCTGGCAAGATGAAGAGAGAGACAATTCCTCTGTGAAGTGCCACCATCCTTCCCTCCCTTTGAGAGGCCGGGAAAGAAAGACGTGAGAGGGGGGGTGAAAAATCGAACAAGATCAGTTTATGATTCAAGTGTCTGTGAGTGAAGACTTCCCTGTGTCTCACACTGGCTTAGGTGGGTTGAAAGAACCCGTATAGCTCAGATAGAGAGTTGTCTTTATCTGTCTGGTGGTCTGTCTCTGCAAGCTGCAAAGTGGACAGATTTTACTCCCTAACTTTCCCTCATACTGCTGGTCACTTTACAAAGTTTTTGTGTTGGTGCGAAATGCAAGTGAAGTTATGATTGGAATGATGAAGTCTGTTTTGTTTTTGGGTTTTTTTTTTTTTCTTATCAATTCAGTTCAATCTAATACCACCTTAAAAATGATCATTTTTTGTGTAAAAGAAGATTTGTTCTATAATTTCCACACTATTAACATTTATACAGCTCTGGATAAAACACCACTGCACTGAACTCCACTGAAAACCTCCCGGCTGTTCCACCAAATACTGATTTCTGGACTCTTCCTGAGTTAAACCATTAGTATTGTTGTTTCTAAATGAATATTAACTGGCTTCCTGTGCATTATTTGAGGTCTGAAAGCACTGCATGTTTTTTGTTATTTTGACCATTTCTCATTTTCTGTAAATAAATACAACATTTTTGCCTGGAATTTCAGACGTGCTGTCAGTAGTTCATAGAATAAGAGAACAATGCAAAAATAGCTATTTTGTTTTTACGATTTCAAGTCATAATTTGGAATAAAAACTTGTTGTTTTATTTTGTCACAGTTCGGTACATTCTGGCACATGCATTAGTACGTAGAAAACAGAAACACAGATATGAGCCAAAGCAAGACTGAACAGAAGTTTAGAGTTACATGTGGAACCCTTTGTTCATGCCAACTAATAACTTTTAATATCTACGTTGGGTCTCTTTAAATGTGTCCACCTCCAATTCTCTTTAAATCAGCATGATATTTTTGAGTTATAGCAACATGATTTATGTAAGAGGGGCTTCGAAGCCATGATGGCTTTTAAAGATATTTTATGACCAAAGTCTCGGATTACCTCAGCCAACGACTTGTACCAGTTCTAAAATGATTCTGCAAATTAATAACACAGTAAGGATGAGGAATCAATAAGGTAATTAGTTCGACATAGAGCCTGTTTTGTTTCTTCGCCTTTTGAACAGATATTATTGGGTCGAAAATGGCTAAAAATGTGGACCAAAAAAAAAAAAAAAAAAAAAAAATTTTTTGAAAGGGAAGCAGCAGCAGACAGATCTCGAGGTGCGATACCAGGCCGTCCCGAGACACCCTGGAGGAGAGGAGGGGGATTACTGCCGGTTCAGATGGACCAGAAGGATTGAGGAGAGGACAAATCTCTGCTTTGTACATGAACTTCAAAGATGACTGTCTCATGTCTTTGTGTCTGGTTTCCTCTCTCCCCACCCCTCACACTCCCTCTCTCTCTCTCTCTGTGTGACCTGTAAATGGCAGGGAGATAGTGTGATCACCTTTGACATGCCTCCTCTCGGCTTATTAGGGGGTCCTGATAATTGCTATGGAAACAAGATGTTGCCAAGGTCATTGGATTGGCTGAGGCGAGCTGCCGGTCGGCCTGATGAGGCCTTTGATCGTGCCCGCCTGTTCAGATCTGTGCTTGTCGCCTCGTCGTGTTGACATGCATGTAAATTGAGGCTCTCTTTCATTGCTGCCACGAACCACACAGCACAGAGGAGGAAATATGTAGTTAACATGTTAAAGAGTCGGCGATATTGCGGGGAGGGGGCTTCGATAATGAGACAGATCGAGGAGTGGAGGAAGTATTGATTCAGACGATTTGGCTAGCCAGCCCATCTTTATTAAGACGGGCTAAACACCGTAGAGAACAGTCAAACAAACGAGCATGTATGTTGGAGAAGTTTAAAATTAAGCTAATTGTGCGGGAGAGAAGAAAAGGTGGAAAACGAGGCGAGAAAAAGAAGAAGAAGAAGAAAAAGAGAAAAGTAAAGACAGGGGTGGGGGTGTTGATACATAATGTGAGTGAAAGGCAGTTAGAGTGTGGCTGACCTTTCCCTGGCCAGATTAGATTGGCCTGCCAAGACTGCTTAGAGGAACAGATAGAAGAACAGGGGGATCACACACATTCAGAGCAAACAGGCCGCACCAACCCTGGCGGTGAACACACTGCCGCACATTTACGGTGTGTGTATTCTCTCCCAGTCGGCTCAGGAGGCATCCAGTTTACAGTAGAAGTCCAGATACTTAAATTACGGGGCTGAATCATATTTAACAAGACAGTTACAAATGTCGAGGGGACCCAGATATTTCTTTTTGTGTGGTTTATATTGATGCTGTGTGTCTTGAGGCATTGAAGGCAGAATTTACTTTTTTCTAAGAAACCACAGCCACTGGTGCAACTTACATTTTTTTAAGGTGCATCACACTTTGCAACACTAACATGTAAATGATTAATTATCAGTCTAGGAAATAAAATGTATTTATTTGAAGCAGAATCACTATTTCTGATTGGTTTAAACCACCATTGGAGATATATATATGTCTGTTGTTGAATACAGAAAGATGGCCTGTCAGAGACTTCTTTTTTTTCCCCTTGATTGACTGGCGCACTGGTGTGACTTCAACATTTTGTGACATGATCTCATCAGTCACTAAATTGGTTTTACTCTAGAGCCCTGAACCATTTTCGGTCAACTTAATTTAGACAAATTCCAACCTATTGGCTTAAATTAGGACATTAAACCTGAAAGATATGCAACAACTTACAATACTCACTATGAAGATGGAGGAAGCCAAGTGGAGATTTGTCTTATGGATCTCTGAGAAAGGAAAAAGAAATGTAACTGCACTTAAAAATGCTAACTCAATCATTAAACTATGACCAAATCTATGATAGTGATGGGGCTAGGTTCTGCTTAAGTAAAACATTTCCAAACCGTGCCACTTTCATCGTGATACAAACAGCTTCTCTTGACATACTGTGTGAGGCAAGCGCTAATCAGCTCTTCAGTTCTGGTTTCAAAAAAACAGTTGTTTTGTCATTCACTCAGAAAAGGATTTCCCACACAGCCAAATTCTTTCTGACAGCCTCTTTCAGCTCTTTCGGTCTTCACCTGGCGTTCACTCTATCTTCAAGTCAGGGGCACATCAAGCTGACTGAATTTGCTGTTTAACCCGCCTCATTTTTTCCAATTGCATGGTCTCCCCAGCTAAAGGAACTTGTAGTTTTACTTTGCGTTGTAACCCTCTGTATCAGTATGACGCCTCAGAGCAAAAATGAATTGAAAACTACGTTTATGTTGGCATCTTTACGTCATTCCATACATTATCCTCGTCTATGCTCATCTACCTACCTCTATAAATTCCTGAGTGAAATGTGAGGGCAATCTGTCGGCTGTATTGTAGAGAAAGCTTCCGGGCGAGCTCAGTCGACTGTGTTGCTCTCTTGACAAAGACCCCGCAGTGGAGTGAGATGCAGTTGTTCGCTGATAGCAACTGTTCCAGGAAGTCTAGCGTTGGGACTCACACAGGCGGGTTAAACAGGACGGGTGTCAGCTCCGTCTGGTTCTACCCTCAACTCCCCCCACAGACACTCATAGGCAGCCCACTAGTCCACCTGAGAGCTTGTAGAAATTGGAATAGGTGTAAATAAGATGGCTGTCAGGCCTGTCACTGGCTGACACACACCAACGGTTTCAGGCGCAACACACACGCATGCAGCCCAAATGGTAAAGGGTCTGAGTAATATACACATTTGAACACAAACACACCCCCAACTACTTTTGTGCTGCAGATAGACATAGTTTAAGTGACAGGTGAACACACACACACACACACACACCTTGGAGAGGTAGGACCTAAGTGACAGAGGGACAGACAGTCTCAAACAAACATGGAAAAGACACCTGTAAGTGACGGACACACAAACACACAGAGCCAACTCCTTGGTTAAGTAGAGGTGAAGGGAGCAGTCAGGCAGCGGTAAGGGTTTGTCTGAGCGTTCATCACTTGGTTTATATAGGTGCCATTCACACACACGCCTACACACGCCTCTCCTTCTCAAAGATTGATGGGTAACGAGTCAGTCTTCATCTCCTTCTTTTTGTCATTTGTCACCCGGGTTTCTGAAAGTCTTTAAGTTGATTTGCAGAGAAGTTGAGTTTATCGTGAGCGTTAGCCGCCTCAGAAAGTTAGGTGGTTTCCAGCTTCATCAAGCAATACGTTGTTTATGTTGGGAGCTTAAAATGATCCTTAATGATTAAAAGATAAAAAAAAAAGGGCAGAGATTGTATCAAGACTGTAAACCATTGAGATTTTATTTTTATATTTATACTCTGTGTGAAAAATATATGTTCTACTTCTAATTGGAAATTGAAGGTATATCAAGTCATGGGACAATTAAGAACAATGGTCTCTCATGTCTACCAGAAGTCAAAGGCCTTTGACCAATATGTTAATTGAGGGTGTTTTCACACCCAGTTGTCCAGTAGACTCTTTCGCTACATTTTCATCTGGTGGTTGTCCACTGCAGTGTCAAACGATCTAAACTATTTTAAAACCCGCCCTGACCTGGTCTGTGGTGCTGCACCAAGAACTACTGAAGGAAATTACATAAAAACCTTAGAAGAAGACACGAGCATAACTTCCTTCTTCATGAAATGTCAACAAGATTAGAGTAGCATCAGATTTTGGCGAGTGTAGGATTTTCCTTTTTGTCTTTGGTAAAAGACTACAAACCATTTCTCTCGCTCATTTAAGACTCTCGACTTTGTTTTGGTTGCATTTACCCAGAATTCCCTGTATTATAGTTCACTTCCTGCTTTTGGATCGGTTGCCAGTCTGCTTGCATCATATGCATTTGAACCGCTCCAGAGTTCACTTGGACTGAACGGATTCCCAGAATATTTTAGGTAGATCGCTTTTTTTTTGGTTCGCATCAGAGTTCCCCAAAACGAACTGGGCTTTCTCAGCAAACAAACTAGAGTTCTACGAAAGCGGACTAAACGGGGCTGATGTGAATGCACCCTTAAAGTATCGGTGTGAAAATGGCTCGCTCTTTCCACAGGAACTGGATTCGCCACATGCAGCATCAAAGAGAGCGCGGCAGACAGCGACGCTGACCTCGACGTGGACGGAGACGACACGTTGGAGTACGGCAAGGCCCAGTACACTGAGGCCGACATCATCCCCTGCTCTGGAGCCGGGGAGGACCAAGGAGAAGCCCGGGAGAGGGAGGCGCTACGAGGAGCCGTGCTCAAGTACGACGTCTTCAGCAAAACACTAGTCGTGTTTTCAAGGGTTTTTAAAAAAACAATTTATGGGCATTTCAAAGTATTAGAGACAGTTAATGGTGGCGATAAAATTTGAATTAAAGGAGTGAACTTTCTTTTTTTTTTTTTATGTGTGTGTGATTAATCCGTCTTTGCAGCCCTGACATCTTGTTCATTATATTGTAGCGTAACATCTGATAAAATTACGCTCTGGTTGGTTCTTTGTTGATTTATTCCAAGCCAGTAGACTGAGTTTGCATTTTCCTCACCTTCTTTTTTTTTATTTATTTATTTTTTTATTTTGCTTAAAATGAGGTGGAAGCACAGCTAGTGGATGAAATACTGTACTTTGCACGATGGCAAGATCACCTGGGCTGTTATACGTTGCTGATGGCTGTGCTACTTTGTTGCAGTGGCGGGATGCCTTCCAACAGAATAACGCCCGAGTTCTCCAAGTGGGCAAACGATGGTAAGTAAAGCACTAATTGTGCTTTTTAAAAATTTTTTAATTAAAAAAAAAGAAACATAATTATTGTTCCGGGCAGATTGAAATCAATTTCTGTGGCTGGCAACTGTGATAGACAGGAGTTCATAAGTGTTGCCTCTTGTGACCACAGAGATGCCTTCAACAAGCAACGGGGAGAGCAGCAAGACAGACCCCAGCACTCCTTCATCATCATCCTCCTCCTCCTCCTCAAATGCTCCACGTACCTGTAAAAACAGCGAGATCGAAAAGTAGGTGACAGTCTGATAATCAAACATGGAAGCGTGATAATGTAGATGGCAACAGTCAACTTTTAAAGCCAGGATTCTGTGAATTGCTCAATAGTCTTTCTACGTTTATGCCTCATGTTTTCTCAGCATCCAGATAGTTTTCTTTCATCAACCTCCCTGCTTGGTTGCAAAAGGATGCATTTCTCCTGACCTTTCCCCATTTTGTCAAGTTACAACATTTGCAGAATACTGTATGAAGTCATGTTAGCAATTTGTCTCAAGTGAATCAGGACACTGTAAAACATGCAAAGTAAGGTCCTCTGGTCAATCGTGGCACCACTTGGAAGAGTGCTTCTCTGCTCATCTGATTTAAATTGCAATGTTTTATGAAAAGCAGGCATAGACATCAGTTGCTAGATGTGGAAAGCTTGTAGAGACGTACCGTGTCACCAGAAACCTAAATAAAATATTATTTGTGGTCGTAAAAATGTGAAAGAGCTTTTCAAGACATTATTTTCACCCAGCTGCTAGCACTCGGATGGCCTCCACAGCTTTGACTAACATGCACCGCTTCGACCATGGCGACAGTTCAATAGAATAGATTATTTAAATGAATTAATCAGCACTGTGGGTGTGCACATTCTCCATTATAAATATCAGCAGATTGGATAATTGGTGGACAAACCGAGCCGCTCGAGGTGTATTGATTAGAAACTCCACTGTCAAGACAAGAGTGAGTGTCTGTTAGGTGTAGATATCCATCTAATGCCCGGTTCTTACAACGTGCAGCTATTCTGATATTCAGTAAAGATAGTTAAAACCAGTTCACCAACACGCCTAAGAAATCCCTTGAAATCTCCTTTTTGCAATACACAGATACACGAGACTTGTACAAAGCGCCTGCTCTGTTTAAAAACTTGAATGAAATATGTTTTATTCATGTTATTTTGTTTAACTTCCAAGATCCAAGTGTTTGTTTTTGTTGGTTTAGCATGACACTGAAAATTGCAACCAGTTGAATAGAGGAAAACAAAGCAAACACAAGCATTTCATTGAATGGAAAATGTTGTGCTCATTTTTTGGAGGTTTTATGCTGTTTCTTTCAGTGGTTCTGAAGGAAACAACAGGTTAGTGGGTGAACAGGTTTGTCAAAGGATTTCATTGGTTTCACACAGTGCTGTGTGAAAGCGAACCGCACCAAATGTACCTGACTATCAGGTGTATATCACACCCTACATTACTCAGGGTGCTTAAGAAACTATGTGAAACTATAAACGTTAAAAAAAAAAATCATAAATAACTTTTCCATCCCCACCATTGTCCTGGCCTTTGTTTTCTGTCATTTCTGGTGGAGCAAACATTGCCGTGCTTTGCCACACGATGTTCTCCTGGAGACTTTTAGCGGTCACCTGGAGCAGAACACGCTTTAATCTAAGCGTCTATTTAGGGTGAGGCCAACTGGATACTGAATGATTGCATTGGAACAAGCAGTCAGGTGCCTGGCTGGAACAATTCCCCGCCTCACTCCTCCTCTTGCTTGCTATAAATGCACGTATTTGTGGGGCTTCTGTGTCCTTCCATCCTCAAATGAAAATGAGATTTGTCTCCTTTTGTTACATTGATACATTGTGTGTGGGTGTGTGTGTGGCTTTCCACAAGGTAGCGTTGGTGAAATCTCTCTCTGTCTCTGATCCCAGATGGGTAATGATCTGGTCGCCTCCCGGGGCGTCCTCGTTCCCCTGCTCATTCCCCTGCAAGATAAATGAGTTCTCTCTCTCTCTCTCTTTCACTGGTACACACACACACACACACACACACACACACACACACACACACACATTGCCTGAGATGTTCTTTCCTCTCCAAGATAAATGGCCCCTCCATTGCCGCCAATGCGATTGCTGCCAAATTTGGTGCTCCAGCTGGAACAATGCGGAGTGATTTCCATGTGGTTTCTGCAAATAATTGAATCTGTCCTCAATTTGGAAGTGATGAAGCTAGATTTCTACCCCGCGCCCCACCGCCCCCCTTGCACACACGCGCACAGGGACACACACGGACTCTGCCACAGTCGTCTCTACATTTTTCCTTGCTTTATTTCACTGTCCCATTCTGTCTCTGTCCTGTTTTTCTCGTTCCTCCCTTCCTGTCCTCTGTCTCAATTCCTCTCAGCTATTTACAAGCTCCCACCAAACCCCCCACCTCTTAACTTTTGCTGCGCTTGCTCACACATCGGGAAGAGGCAGGGGAAATCAATAGTGACTTAAATGTTTTATCATGGTGTCTCGGTGTAGTTAAGGCCTCTGCTAACAGGGTGCAGCACAAAATGATGCTCGAAAGGGATTTACAGCAGCAGCACATACTTGGGAGATTTATTTAAGGCGAAAATGTTTCACCAGAAGAGGAATTCAAATTAATTTGTGTAAAATTTTATCCGATGTATGTTCTCCTGCCAAGACAGAAGTGAGAGTGAGGCCGAAATGTAGATAGACAGCAGATGAAGACATTGAGCTGATTGAGATGGATGGTAGAGATCCCCCACTACACACACACACACACACACACACACACACACACACACACCCTCATGCACTAATGAAATGAGAAATAACGTCGCAGATGCTGGGAACAGGGCGCTAAATAGAGGAGAAGCAGAGCCATCTTTCTGTCTGCTGGGCTTTCCGGCTTGCCTTTTTGCCATGAGGAGGACTTCAGATGGAAAACACCAAGCCGAATTAGCTGTGGGACGGCAATAAAGTTGAACCGAAGTTTAAGCAATCTGGCGTTTAGATGGAGTAATGCATCAGTTCAAAGCAGGACAATGTTTTAGGGTTTTGTAGTTACAGAAACTCTTTAGCACAAACAAAGCAAGCCTCCACTAGCAGTGTTGAATCTACTGAGACTAAAAGGTAAAACTGTTTATATCCTTTCAATGTTATACACATTTTCTCACAAGACTTACATTTTTTCTGAAGCCATGTGAAGTTCAGCTCATCATTTGGTGGAATAGCCTAAAATTCAAGTCTAACTGCAATTGAGAATCTGCAGTATAACTTTTACAAATTGATGTGCACAGATGTCCAAATCTTTTTTTCAAAGTGGTAGAGTTCACAGATCGTCAACTGGACGGGAAAACAAACACATATACTGAGAGATTTCTTAGAAACTCACCGCCCAAAGGAACAAAGTGACACCATTGGATTGTTGACCACAAACCCTGCCAATGGAGACGAAGCCAACTTAGAACCAAGCCAACACAAACTTACTAGAGTGAGACTTAACAATGGAGAAGGGACTGTAGACTACTGATCGGGAACTTTCCACATTATTTGGCTCGAATGGTAAAAATGTGCAAAAGCCTATGAAATAAAATCACCTTTTTCTCGTGTAATTTCACACTGAAAAACATTTTATTCCTGAACACGTATTCAGTGAAAAAGTCCACCAATATAACCATGGGCTAAAACTAAACTTTTCAGAAGCCTTTTCTGAGTTACAATTTCAGTTGTTTAGTATGTTTACATTTTTTCATTTATAACTTTCTAAGGTGTATGTCTTGACGCGACACAGAACCCCAGATCTCAAAGACAAGCACAGCATTTAGTTGAGGCATTTCGTTGACTACTGAAGGTACTTTGACCTTCAGTAGTCATGAAATTGCTACAAGAAGGTAGCTACTTTCCTAAACTAACTTACTCTTATCCACAACCAGATCAATAATTCAAGAGTTTGAAACAATTTGATCTGCCTCAAACAAAGCAGATCAAATTGTTTTTGATCAGAACTTGGGTTCTGAAAAAGAACCAAAGTCTAACCTACTACAACAATAAGCTGTTTACGTGTATGTTCATATAAAATAACTCATTATACATCCTTGCAATTTGTGCTTTGTATGCTGTTCAAACTGAGATCAGAATGACAAGATATTCTACTCAGCAATTTAAAAAATGACTTTTCCAATTGACAAAAACAATCTCCTACCGTTTTATACCCTCAGCAGCACATGAATGTGTGTTTCAGGCCGAGTTTTTCTGTTTTGGCTAAAAGTCTCAACTGTCTTAAGCTGGTTTAGGTCAGTGAAATACACAAAGGATTTAAGGATTTTCACATGCGAGAGGTTACCACTAAGCCTGAAGTTCTTTTTTATTATTTTCCTCTTGCTTGGCCCGATTAAGTCGTATTAGTTTTTTCCCAAACTTCTTCTATCTGCAAAGTCCTCTGGTTTTATTTCTTTGTCTGCTTTCATTTAGATGCTCACATTCTGGCCAAAAGATTAATGTTATTACGCTGGTGGAACATAAAGCAATTTGTTTTGTTTGTGTGCTGAATAAATATTTATGACATGCGATTTAAAAAGCAGCGCGCTGAAAAAGTGATCAATGTCAAGTGGAAATGAGAAACTTTTTGTCCGAATCTTTTTCATAGCGTCTCTTTGGAAAATGAAAAATATGGTTCGGTGGGTGACGGAGCCACAGAGGGACTTAATAGAACCGTTAAAGGACAGTTACAGTCCAGCTTTGTCCGGGGTCTGTGGCTCTTTTATAAGCTGGCGGGCTAATCAAGGCTAAATGGCTTTTTACAAGCTCAGCACTAATAAGAAGAGAGGGTAAGTCAGTTTATAGGGCATAGTGGTGGCACGTCAACCTGGGTCTTTATGGACACGGGATGATGATGGCTTTACAGGGAGGCGCAGGTCTGCTCTTCATACATGTTTAGGAAAGTACTTAGAACTTACTGCTGATCCCCCTGAGTTGAAGCAGTTCAACCGTCAAAGACATCCGCATCCTGCTGAAAATTCATCAGGAAGAACCCAGAGTCGCTAAACCATTCTTGGTCAATTCCATACAATGGCAAAAAGGTGTAAACTTAATATGTCTTGAGTTTCAAGACAGGTCATGCAACAAGATCTCTTGATAGGGAAGTACACAACTTAAACCAAGTGAATTTGGTCTCTCAAATCAATATTTATTGGCAATGTCAGCATGAGTCGGTCTGGTGGAATGAGTCTTCGCTATTAATATGAGGGGTTTGGAGCTCATTAAGGTTCGTTTCTACTAGCACTTAGCTGCATGGCTCGACTCAACTCTTCACAGTTTGGTTGTTTTTTTTTATTACAATTGAGCAACAGCTCTAGTGGGTTGGGTGTTCGTGTAATTGGGTGGCCCCGGAGCCTAAAAAGTAGCTTGGCATGATCTTTACGGGACACAAACGCAACACAACAATGGAGGACATGAAAGCTAGAATAAAGCAAGGAAAGGCTGTGGACAGTGAGACCAAATACACTAAAGAAGTCCAGTCTTCTGACGTCCCATTTTCATTCTGACTCGTATTAAGGACCTCAGCGAAGAAGGGGTCGGTACCACAGACCTGTTACTAGTGGAAAAGCTTTATGACAAGAGTCAAATGGGTACCAGTGGAAAATGTTCATGAAGAACTACTTCTTAGTCTACTATTAGTTGGCTTGTTGTACTGACAGCCAACTAAAAACAATTTGGCTGCAACAAATGATTTTAGTCATAAACCCGGTAAGCTCAAGTTAACTGTGCGGTTTTTGGTGGCACCTCATTTATGAAACGTTCACATACTTAGAATGTATTTTGTTGAAATACCTTTTAGGTGGCTGGTGATTGCCATGATATGGTTAGCCTGACAAAATATACAACAGTTTGTTGATGTCACAAAAGTGAATAGCCTGCGCCAATTGCTTTTATATAAAACAGCTTGCCAACCAGTTAGTATGCTGACAATACTGTATTAAATCAGTGTTACGCTAATTAGAGCTATGAATGGTTCTTTCAAAGTTCCCAAAGTATGACTGGCTGTGTTTATGGCAAGCAGAAATATTTCTGAGCAGTCAGGTTTATCTGATCTGTAAGTATGAGGAAAAATAACTAGTAGATTGTTTTATTTAGTCAGCTGACCAGCAGTGTATGGAAACAGGTGTGGGAGGGGAAGCGTTACATTATTCTATGCTCATGCATCTGGAGAAAACCAGTCATTTAGCACTTCCTCTGACTAATATATCAACTATTTATTGCTGACATATTAAAGTATAAGTTTGCTAAAGCTATTTCATTTTAAACTTCAACAGACAAATGAGAAAGTCTTTCACTTTCTTTGCTGCGTTTGTTGGAAATAGAGCCGTATCTTGCACCCCCTCCACACCACAAACACACACAGCTACTTACTGCTTGCGTTTACTGTCCCTTCCTTCTCTCTGCTTGTCCTTCCCCCACCAGATCAATGCCATAGATCAGCAAAGCTATCAGGCTGCAGAATGACCACATCACCATAAATACACACACTCCTCGTAACACACAAACACCGCCGCTGCATCTCGGCGGCAAGCGAGCGGACGGCTGTAATAAACATCAGCCGGCTCATGTGCCCGCGACTCGCTGTGCCGAATTATCATCAAAGTTTGCGGTCGGTATTGATTCGGTTATGGCTGCTTCATATGCTGCTGAACAGTGTTAAATGCACATTTTCTGGTATGGTGATGCACATTAGTCAGAGGGCTGCTCACGGGCAGGAAGAAAGAGAAAACCGATGGAGTAAAGGACAACAAGAGGAGTGAGAGTACGGATGTGAAGATCCAGAAATAGAGAGGCAGGATCACAAAGCGACATGGGCAAATGGAAATATAAAAACATGGAGATGTTTCAGCATAAATGCTAAGGAAGTTAAACTCTCCTTGGGCTAGCAGACTTATGGATATTAAATGAGAGATGTTGGAGATGTATGTCAACTATTTTTAAATTCCTGAGTTAAATGAAAGGATATGTGGTCAAAAAAATGAAAAGTCAGGAATATCTTAAGAAGTTGCTTAAAAAGGGCAGGTAATTGGGGGTCTGAATTTATATAGATACACATTGAAGTTTTTGATAAATAAATGGTTTTTGTATTTATTTATTTACATGCAGATGTGGCGTCCTGTTGTTTTCATCAAATCACAGCTAAAGCTTTCTCCAGATTACATGACATTTTGTTTCAGCCACAGCACCTTGAATTTGTTTAAAAACAAATAAGTTCACATGTGAAAATGAAAAATAAAAAATGGACAGTCTTTGTTTTTTTTTTTATTCATTAGATAGAAATATTAAACTGCACTGGTTTGCTTTAGTTTGGATGACAAACTAAACATTTGACTTATTGTTTCAAATCAAATAAACTTAGCTCAGCGGCTGTGATTTATGAGATAATATTCACATTTTCATAATAGCTATGAACTAATTTCCATAATACTTGAGCACCTTCTCTTATTTATTTATTTTTTTCCCCCTTGTGCCGTAGGGTGACAGAGGAAGAATCAACAGCTACCACTATGGAGGCTCTGAAGGCCCGAATCCGAGAGTTGGAGAAGCAGATCCTTCGGGGAGACCGGTACAAGTGTCTCATCTGCATGGTGAGCAAATCTTCCTCTGAAATCTGTCCGCTAGGCTGCGCATCACGACTCAGCCACAGCACCTTGCAAAAGTATCTACACTCCTTGTACTTTCTCACATTTTACCACAAAACATAAAACAAGTTTCGATGTTTCAACGCATGCTTATTATTGGGGTGAATTAACTAGATGAGGTTACTCTGGAGGAGCTGCACACTCAAAGTCCAGAGCTAAAGTTGTTAATTTTTATAAACTATGTGACTGAGGCCAAGGGGTGTGAATACTTTATGGAAGACACCTTGAAAGTTTTAATATCAATTGATTCAGTTCCTCAAAACTGAGGAAATCCTATTAAGAATTTGAGGCAAAATCAGCGTGTTTTTTGTTTTGTTTTGTTTTGTTTTATTGAAGGCTATTTTCTCTGACCATTTTCCATATTGCTCTTCAAGAACTCCACATTATCTTGTAGCCTGCGTGCAGCTTGCTTGTTCTCCCCCATTTGCATGCTATGAGTAACATCTATATTTACCTTTGACTTTTTTTGGTGTTTTTATGTATATTTTGTGGCTTTAGCCCTTGCATGGCCCTGCAAGTTGATGCAACTGTCTGTGTGATATTCATGATCTAGTCAACAATTTACCTGCTAGCTTAAACCCAAAGGAAGAGAGTGAAATTGTTGCTTTTGTACGTTAGCAGTGCATGATGGCAAGTGAGTCAGTGCCAAGGTGCTTTGTTGTTTAGCTGTTTTTAATGGAAATTCATCAATCAGTATTATCAGAAGGGGACAATATTCATGTTTTATCAGACACCTTCCCGCTGAAGTTACATCCCGTGATCGGTGTTTGTCCTCCCCACTTTATGTCGAGTACCCATCCTGTCATCCTTCAAGCTTGTGGACTGTTCAGCATTGGCATTCTGTCCCTGTGTGTGTCCGCGCGCGCACGTGTGTGTAACACGGGTAATTACCAACGCCTGCGCTTCCTAAAGGTCGCTTAGTGCCTGAGGTGACACGGAGGGCAAGGCACAGCGATCGATCACTCACTGGCCCATGGACACGCGGCTCCTCGCCACTCATCTGTCACTGTCCCTTATCTCTCTCACAGTCCGGGGGCCCCGCAGAGAAACGCAAATATGTGTCCACACTCCTCCGTTTAATCTGTCTCTGTCTGTCTTTAGGTTGTCTCTGTCCTGTCCTGTCACGTTGTGATCTAAAGTCATCAGATTAGTCTCACTTCTTGCCAGGGACGGGGCGGATTTTTGAAGGAGGCGGAGGTTTCCGCCGAAAGCCTCAGAGCCGATGCATAAAAATAATAATAAAAAAAATTATGAAGTTGCCTCAGTGAGGATTATATTCCATCGTAATTGACTTTATGAATTAGAACGTTTATGTCATTGTCTCGTAATTTACTAAAACGTATTTATTCCTGCTGCCACCATGTTGGCACATTCTTCTACCTTCCTCTGAGCAGCTTATTGCTCCAGCACAGCGTCTGCAGTGGATTCCTACCCCCACCTACTGGTCATTTTTGGAAATTTAGTGATGCTTGAGAATATGTCTAAGCACAGACCTATTTCTTTACTGATAGTTGTTTAATAGTAGTTAATATTGTTGGAAAACCATGCAGTTACAGAATTATTATGAAGTGAAGCTTTCATATTTTGTCACATTTCAACCACAAACTTTCCTCAATTTTATTTGGATTTCAATAGATAGACCAACATAAACTTCTCCACAATTGACCTGAGGAAGGAAAAAGGCATTTTGTGTTTAAAAGTTTCTTGTCAGCTCCTTAACTCTTAAGTTTAAAGCAGACTTAGGTTTTACAACCTAATCTACCAAAACGTAGCTGCCCACCTAAACTTAAAGGGTAGGGAGGAAAAGTATTAAGTAAAGCAACTGCTACAGATGTCATGAGAATTTGTTACAGTTTATCTGTTAGTTTAATCTGTCCATTTTTTAAGAATAGAACATTCGTTTAAGGAAACCTTAAGAAATCAAGTTCACAGTTTGCTGCACGCTTGGCATGTGACAGTATACATGTTAGGTTCTCTGGACAGATGAGATGATAACTGAACATTTTCTGATACAACCAGACCACCAGGTCTTAACGTAACACTGCACATCACCATGAACACACAATCCCCACAACGAAACGCGACAATGGCGCCATCATGTTGTCGGAATGCTTCTTCGGCGTGAACTGATGTTTGAAGCCATCCTCTTAGAGAACTGGTGTGTTGGTCTGTCGCAAGAAATCCCAGCAACAAATTGGAAGTTTGTTTTGGGGAGGTAACATAAGGTGACAATGGCAGATTCCCAAGATACTGCGGTTCAGCCGATTGCGGCGCAGTCACAGACTCTCTGGCCATCTCTAGCATCAGTCGGTGTGGCCGTGTGTGTGTTTGTTCCCGTGCCTGTCTGTTTGCACTTTGGTGTCGGTGAGCACGACGAGTTGAGCTTCGTTGATTAGCTGCCGCCTTTCGCCCCTCACTCTCCTCTCCCCCGAACTCCCACCCCACCTCCCCCCGCCTCCCCTCCTTCCGCAGAGAAAGCCTGCTCTCAAGCCAGGCGCAGAGATCAAGAGCATAGGGGTGTGGTCGGGCTCCCGGCCACTGGCCAACGAGGTTGGAGAGAGGCAACCTAAGTCCCTCCCCCTCGGCCTGTACTGCCTGTACAGGGGCCTTGTGATTGGGGGCTACGGCAGCAGCATAAAGAGGCTCCTCCCACAACCCCTACGGAGGGTAAGGCGCTACCTCCCTCCTTCCTCCCGCACCTCTTCGTCCTCTTCCTCACCAACTCATCCCAACTCATCTCTCCATGTTATCTCTGAGATGAAAAGACAGGTGCTTCTCCACGGCTTTGTCGCCCCCTGCATCCCCCCCGCCCTCCCCTCCCCGTACCTGTCCCTCCTCCCATCTGTAGTCGTTGCCTGCCCGATGTCGTGTCAGTGAGTGTGTTCCACCCCGAAGGTTGACGGTCGAGTCGTACCCCATTGTGCTGCCTTGCTCGGTGGTTTTTGTTTTTTAACCCCCCTCCCGCCCCCCGCCGGCTGTGTTGTTCTGTGGACAGCGGCCCGACATCGTGAACTGGTCAGGAAACATTGTGGGGTTTTGGTTGGATGTTGGCGACTGGAACTTGTGTCACTCGCCAATCTGGTGAAATTTCTCAATTTCTTTCTCCTCTTCAGGACTCGTACACGATGCCTCTGACGTCCATCCAGTGCTGGCACGTCCATTGTGAAGAGTGCTGGCTCAGGACTCTGGTACGCCTTACCACTCACACACACACACACACACGCACACACACATGCACACACACACACACTCACATCCTCTTCTTTCCTGCAGCTCCTCATTTTATGCAATTATTGCAGCCTCATTTCACAGTCAGTGACTTTCTCTCTGTTCTCGTGCCCAACAGGGAGAAACTAAAATGAAATATTCCCCAAATGGCTTGTTCTAATATTGCACTCACAATCCAGGCAGTGCAAACACTTTTAGCCTCAGTGGGGGAAGAGCTTAGATGGAATGGTCCCCAAAAGGCTTGTTAAGATGTAGGAATAAAGTAGTGAACTCAGACCTCCGATATCTAATACACAGTGCCTCGGGACTATGCACACACACACGCACACACGCGCACACACACACACCTCTGTGATTCTGTTGGGTATTAGTTAGTCTAATATATTCAGTTGAGTGTAATTAGCCGGTGCTAATGTGGTAACAAAGAGTAGAAGAAAACAGTGTTCCTTAAGTCGGGGGAAATGAACAGTTTCTATTCGGTGCCCCTCTCCCAGACTACCTCCTCTTAACATAAGCCGCTTACTGCTGTCTCCTCTTCTGCCGTTCCCATTTTGTCACAGTATTTCCCTCAAGTCTTGTTCAACTCACAGACATATTAAAAGTGACACTTTTTTTTTTAAATCTCAAGGAAACCATGACGGCAGGATTACTGAGCACTCGTACAGGATGTAGAGTACAAATTGACGATGTAACACGTAGCGTCATCTGCAGCGCCAAGACGTTTCCTCCGTGCAAATGAACGCATATTGAGATGCATATATACATATTTAAAGTCTCAACTATTTGCCGATTTCAGCTATTTGTAGGTGGTTGTTGTCCCTAATCTATGTGAATACTAACAGTGCTGAGTTTATTAGGATGAAGTGACAGAACATATCCCAATATGTAGACAACCTTCCCAGAAGAGTTGAAGTTGTTGTAACTAACATGTTTACCAGGAATCCTAGTAGACAGTTTGAAGACACGAGAGTCCCAACAATGCCTCAACCTTTCGTTTGGGAATCCAGTGCATTTTCTACTCCATATAGAAAATGTCATTTGATTCTGATAGCCTTCCAAAACAAACGGATGTTCCTAATAAATTTTGATGAAGGTTTCAAGTCAGCTGCAGATCTGAAGATGTGGACAATGGCAACTAAATTATCACCTTTTGATGATGAAACTACTTAATAACAAAAGTCCCTCATCTGACTTTTTGGTCAAACTGAACACCAACTCTCTGTTCAACCCAGAAGCCGCTGCGTTTTCTAAGCGATCGAATCGAACCTGTCTTCTTCCTGCTTTTGCTGAACCGTCGGCCAATCATTGGCATTCAAAAACCTAACCTGATGTGATGGTGATGATCGCTGATCACAAAAACACCTGGCTGTTTCCATTTTCAGAAAATTGTTTTCCAATTAAGTTAGCATCTATAAATGCCATCTAAGGCTTGTTGTAATGTTCAAAATCGAACCGCAGCAGCTGTGATGGGCGTACGGTGAAGGGAGCTGCTCCTCTGGTGGTGAGGATCTAATCCAGTCCCGGCTCAGTCAGAGCATCTCCGATTTAGCACAGTGGGATATTATGGTCTGCCTTTAATGAGCTTTTATTTGGCATTTATACGTGTTAATGATTGTTTGGAACATGACTTTAATTTAAAATCAATGCTGATTCATGGAGAACTTCATCGGGGTACAAAGAAAGCCGCCTGCCTGCGCATGTTTTATTCATTACCTAAACTGTAATTTAGTTTTCGAGAAAAAGTGTTCTGTGTACCTGTATTTGCTGTGCGTGCTAATGTATGCGGCATTAAACCCATAGCCTGGAGACGGCCGTTAAAATGGGAGGGCCGAGCTGATCAAAGTAAATGCCGAGGAATCTAGTTAACACCAACCCCCAGCTCCTCGCTGCAGCAATGAATAAGGCAGCTGGAGCGCAGCATGACGGGAGCTCACCCGTACGTGCTCACCGACCGCACCGCACAGGAGTAGTAAGCTTTAATAGGTGTTCAAATCAAAAATAAAAAAATAGAAAAATAGCATGCTCAAATAGTCAATTGAAATGATTATCTATTGAGAAGTTGGTCTGATATTTGTTTATTTTCATCCCAGCTGAGCCGTGAATGTTAGCAGGACTTTAAAGCCGTGTGCTTTAAAGGTTTCGTCCAGCAGCGTTGAGGCAAAGCAAATAAAACAATAGAAGGTTACATTTCTTTTTTTGTTTTTTTGCATCCCGGATAGACATTTTTTTTGTCTGTTTTCGTTTTGATGGGTGCCGATATAAGCGTCGACTTTAATGCACAGATGTAACCATGTCAACCATTTACGGGCAGAAATCGATCACGCTGTGGGGTTTTCACAGCGTGATCAAAAAAATCTGGTTAGCTGTGCATACACTCATTGTTATCAATTTTAAAATACATTTCATAGTCTCAAGAAAGGTTTCAATACATAAAACAAGGTATTCACGCGCTCTTAAAAAGCCTTAAATTCATGTATTTATGGAACAATAAATCAATTAATCGTACGATAATTATTTTCGTGTGCATGTTTTATAGTTTTTGTTTTTTCTCTTGTTCTTTCGACCAAAATTGGTCTTCAGTTTGATGCTTTGGCCTCAGCTAGAAAAACAACTCCTCTTATTTGTTGTTTCTGTTGTTTATTTATTTTTGCATATTGAAAATGTCTTCCAGTTCCAGTGTTAAAATGTTCATTAGAAGTTCAAGTTTAATAATCTCTGAGAACGTGTTCTTGTATTATCATACCGTGACCATTGTATCACTTAAAATGCTCTCAAACAACCGTATTTTTTATCTCAATAACTTCTGGGACAATTTATTGTCTAAGAACATTTGTGAAATGACGGCCTAATTTAAAATTGAGGCCTTAAAACGTCTCAAATTCATAAAACACAATTGCAATTTGGCATTAAATTAGCTGATCACAGCATCTCATGGCAGGAGTATTTAATCTCGTACGTTTTGTTGTGATTATTTTTCTGGAGGGACTTTTCTGTTAAGCAAACGTTTGACTTGAGGCCGTCACGGCTACCGCTAACTTGCTGCTAATAAACTCCTGTTAGCGAGCTAGCTTTTTTTTTTTTTTTTTTCTTTTTGCATCTGTCATTGGAAGGTATTAATTTGTTTTCGGTCAGTTGGATGACACTAGTCTTCGCCATTGACTTACTTCTGTTGCCAACCCATCTGATGCGACATTCAGACTGCGCATCAAACCCCCCAAAAATCTTGGCACTACTGAAGTACAAAATGTGCAATTTTCTTTTTGGACATGTCTGGGCAATACGGCTGAAATATGTACCATGTTGCAAACGTTTCGACATCGGTAATGACCAATTTAGTGTTTCGTTTTAAATATCTTGAGGCGCCGCCAAGTTGGAGGTGTGACCTTTCCTGTTTTCTCCACAATTTCCTCTCGAGCTCTTACTCATTGTCTCCCTTCACATCACGCCGCTGTTGTTTGTTTTGAAGCAGTTATGAGGCACGGTGGCGCAACCTTAAGCTGCTGCTGCTGCTGTGCGAGTTACTCATCTCAAACGCGAGCATTGTTCGAGAAAGGCGTTGATCCCCAGCTTCTCCTGTGACGACGACGCGGTGAAACCCGAGTAAACAGAAGGCGCCTGCAGCTAGCAGTTACCCGCCAACGCGGAACAAACAGGATGGAAGGGAAGCTGGAAAGACGGGAGGTGGAGGGAAAATTCTCGAGACCACCCACTCCGAATCGAAGAGCGCTCTCTGCCCTGCGTTGCGTATTATCACCTGCTGCTTTACTGCGGATGGCGCGCTATCAAAGCAGAGCGAGGAGAGGGGGGGAAGGGGCGAGGAGAGGAAACGGTGCACTGTTGTAAGCAGGTTAAGTTATACCCCACATTTCTAGGAAGAAGGTAATGAGTCGCCATAAATGTTAGTACTTTTGCCAGGCGTTGGTAAACTTTGACATAATTAAGAACTCGGGAGACTCCACATATGTTGCTTTGTTGAACCGAGTGATTTATTTTGACCTGGGTGAGGTTTCAGATCCATCTCATTGAACTAGAATATCATTAACAAAAAAGTTCATTTGTTTTAGTAACACAGGTCAAAAAGTGGCACTGATATATCGATTAAGTATTTGAAAGATTTATTTGCCAACTTCGTTCACAATGAAAAACCAAAGATTCGTTTCATAGAAAATTGCAATATATCATAACAGGAAAAAGGACTTTTAAAACAGACGTTTTATGTCACAATCATGGAGAAAGCTGCTGACTTGATGGTTGTCCAGGAGACAGTCATTGACATCCTGCAAAAGGAGGATAAAACATTGAAGGTTTTTACAAAGGAAGCTGGCAAGGTTTCATCTTTAAGTATATTTATGGAAAGTTAAAACACGACAACCAAAACTAATTAAAAAAAAAAAAACACATATAGCCAAAACCATCAATAAAATGGACTGTGAGTAAACAAAATTAGCCTACAAAATACATTAATCATCAGAATGGAAATGATCAAGTTGCTCCTGAAGCGTCTTACCGGGAATTCGGACAGACAGAACCGGCCTGCTACTTTATCCAAATCCTCTATTTCAGATAATAGTAAATGTTGCATTTCATTTGGGAACGGAGCTCTGAGTCTAAAAAGACAAGTCAAGAAAGCACAGAGTACAATCAGATTTAGGTGCACGGTGAAGTTGTTTCTCATGCTATGTACACAGGACGTAGCGTTTCCATTGCTTGAACGTTATGGAAATTCAAATGAACACAAATACAAACATGAGTCGCATCACTCTCAACCTTTTGAATTAAATTGCTATGTGAGCAAACAGCCGCACCTCAAAACACCTATAGCGTCATAAAGTGGCCTAAATCTCATTAGCAGCCAAGCTAACTCTTCTCTGTCTGCTCACCACAGGGGAACAAGAAGCTGTGCCCACAGTGCAAT
This sequence comes from Poeciliopsis turrubarensis, assembly GCA_010277015.1. Taxonomy (NCBI): domain Eukaryota; kingdom Metazoa; phylum Chordata; class Actinopteri; order Cyprinodontiformes; family Poeciliidae; genus Poeciliopsis; species Poeciliopsis turrubarensis. The sequence goes on from VMRN01000050.1 coordinate 786,526, forward strand.
ACCATCACCTCACCTGGAGACCTGAGGCGCGTCTACTTGTAAGGAGCACAACGGCTGCCTCTTTCATTTCCTTCCCCTTGGATTCTCCCGTTGCCCCATCGTCACCTTTAGCTTTCTCCTGTGGACTGTTCGCCCCAAACCTCCAAGAGCATTTCGAGACAAGGCAGCGGTCTTTGAGACTCCACTGGCTCTTTTGGGAGGTCTGACACTCTGTTGAAGAAGTGAGGCATAGACACTCTCATCGACTGCCCGATCGTCCATTTGCAGAAAGAAAAGAAAAATACGGTGACCCGACGTCCCAGATGTTTAACAAATAGGTTCTCCGCTGAAGGACTTTGTCAGCGGAGAACCTTCATCCCACCCATAAAAATAGTCCTGCTGACTCCTGGCAGCTGCACGCTGCTGGGGATGAACTCCTCGTTCCTGCGCTTCTTTAAAATTTGACTCCGGCTTGGACAGCAGGATCATCGTTGATGACTTGACAGAAAGCTTCTTTGTTTTATTTTATTATTATTATTTTTTTTTATCTTTTTTTTTTTTCTTTCTTCCTGAAAAAGCAAACTCGTTCCTTTGCGTAAGGACCAGCCATCGAGACTGAGCTCTCAATCAAACTGAGAACACCCCTCCGAACCTTTCTACAAAGAAGTTTGACGCTCCCTGTCCTCCACTTGTTCTTTTCCCAAACCTCTTCTTTTCTTTTTCTGTTTCCTTTTTTGTGGTGTTCCTAGTGAAGTAAACCAAAATTCGCCCCCCCTACCCCCCCTCCAAAAAGCAGTGCAAGCACATGTAATATAGTTCTATGTAAGTTTACAATGTTGGGTGTAAATGACATGGAGTTCTCATACACACTTGTACACGCGAACACTCACATTGCCATCAAAAAACACACCGAAGTATACACTTAAAATCCTTTTTTCTTTTGTTTTTTTTTTTTTGTTTTTTGCTTTGAGTCAAAAGTCAGTTTGGGAATAATGTGTGTGTGTGTGGGGGGAAAAAATGGCTGGAATAAAAAGCCTCTGTATTTTTGAAAAGGAAAAAAAAAAAAAAAAGGATCATTTTAAGGTCTGTTGAAGTTTTATTTGAATGTACAGGAATAAAAAGAAGATAATAAAAATAATAAACTACTCAAGACTAGATTGTCAAGATTTTAGGTGGTGTAGTTTTTCTGCAGGCTACCCTGGAAAACTAGATCAGAACATAAAGCCAGGACAAATGTTAGTTTTATTGAGTGGAGAGACTCCTATTGCCCGAGCCTTCCTGAAACCATGCAGAGCAACCCAAATGTTCTTTGATTTTTGTTAGCATAGCTTCTTCTTCTTCTTCTTCTTCTTCTTCTTCTTCTTCTTCTTCTTCTTCTTCTT